>JABXWE010019758.1:0-28267 GCA_014611495.1 Limonius californicus | reverse complement strand
ATTGACCGACAAATGAATAATTTTTTCCTTGAAACGCCAGATATTGACATTAATATATGTCAAGTTGCAGGTGCCTATCTTCTTGTTTATGAAAGTTATACATTTAATATTACTGTGGTGCTGGTGCTTTTGTTGAAATGGAAAAATCCAAGACAAGGGCTGTAATAAAATACCTTTTTAAGAAAGATGTATCACCACAGGATATTTATAATGATATGTCCGGAGTGTTGGGTAATTCTAAGTCTGCGCATGATACATTCCGAAAACATTGTCACCTGATCAGAAGCAGTGCAGGTTTCTCCTGCTACGAACAATTTGAGATTAATGGACACGGATTTGGATTAATTTTTGGAAAGATTTGTAACTATAGATGAAACCTGTGTTAATGACTTTGATCTAGAATCAAAATGGAAGAGTATGTAATGACGACATCGTGGTTCCCCGCCCCCATGAAAGTTCCGCGTTACTTCATCAGCCGGTAAGATAATGGCAATAGTGATTTGGAATTACGAGAGAGTTCTTCTTGATTATTTACAGCGTGGTCACACAATAACGGGAAACTATTACGCAAAACTTATATCAAAAGGTTGTGAGCAAAAAACGCGTGGAAAATTGAAACGCGGCGTTCTGTTCCACCAAGACAACGCTCCCGCTCACAAGAGCTGTGTTTCAGAGGCTGCTAGCAGGACTGGCGGAAGCGGGCATTCAGAGCATGCGGTGCTTGCGGGCGACACCACGAAAGGGGCAGAGAGCGGGGAATATACAATTTCTTCTCATTCTCTTACAAACGTTGGGCAACCCGTCAAAGTTAGTAAAAATTTAATATTGAAGCAGCCACCAGAAACGCGATGGGAAAGTAAAATTAATGCATTCCGCCTTCTACGATATCAGACAGAAATTTACGATGCACTTTTAAAGAATTAATTTCGTGTTGCTTAAGAGACTTCGTATAGCGAAACAAATACCTCAATGTAGACAGTAAAATAAGAACATATAAGACTGCGATTAGACCCATCATAACATATTCAGCAGAAACAAGACCAGAAATACTGGAATAAGCACATAGGTAGAATGGATGACAATAAGCTTGTAAAAAACACGAATATAAACAACCCCGTCGGAAAAAGATCTCAGGGCAGACCACCGAAGCGCTGCAAGGAATGTTGGACATTTACATCCTAAGAGGCATAAGGTTTAAAACAGGCAGTAACCTACCTAGATATGGTTATCCATATTAGAAAGAAAGAAAAAGAAGAAGGATAAAAGGAGCAGTAAGTTATTCTCCTTGAATTACAGAATAGTAAATTCAAATTATATTTTGACTTTGATTTACTAGTTTCAGAGCTGTCCTTAACCAAAAACGTAGCTTAGGTTTTATATCATTAGGAAAAAACAATAAACATTTTCAATTTCACATTGATAATGAATCAACCATTGCCTTGTAATAAGTTCGGAACATTTGTATGCTCTACTGCCTACATCATGTATCGCACATATTGCTAATATCATAACCAATATTTTTTTATTTGGTAATATTGCATTTATGTTATCTACGGAACTTGTTCATAACACTTTATTACAAACACTATTAATTCGTATAGGAAACGACGCAAATATGTTGCCAAGGCAATATGAGTATTTCACGGAAAAATGGTATTACACTTTACAGCTCGCTCCTTCTACATTTTAAATGCGTCTTGTATAAGCTTTACAGAAGTCCTAATGCAATTCAGGCAACTCAATATACAAATACATCCTGTTAAACGTTTTGATTTTATTTTTCCAGGCAGTGGCGTAACTGAAAACTGGGAGGCCCACAAATGATCGTGTGAATCTCATATAACATAGTAACAATTAGCATAACTACAGTCTAGATAAAATTTACTAAGGGGAATAATATCTGTGTCTTTACTTAAACTATAAAGTTTGCAATATTTTTATTCAGTAGTTGTTAACGTATAGTTTAGTTTCACAAATATTTACTTCTGAATACAGCACTTAATATTAATGGGAGGAATTACGAGCTACAAACTATGATAGAACCTATACGATTGCATAGGCTGTCTTTCAAAAGTTAGGTTAGAACATCACCCGTATTTGTATTTCTGGTTCAACCGCTGCTTCTTACTCTGTATTTATTATTTAATGGATATCCCACAGAGTGAGAAGAGTTGAAGAAGTTGAGAACCAAACAGGTATTTGTACACAAATTTTTAATAAAGCTATGTTATATTTGGTTTAGTTTAAATTACTATTTATTATGAGTTGTAAGTATATATTCTTTGAGGCTTTCGCGATTGCAGGTTCTCGTGGAAGGCCGAGAAGCCAGCCGCTTACGGGAATCGGACTCACCTTTATTGTGCCTCCTCCTGTATTTAAAGCTTGCAAAGTTCATGCACACACAAATAAAAAAAATATACAAAAATAAAAGATGTACTAAATTTCAAAACACATAATAATTAAACTATTGAAAATAAATTAAAATACAAAAATGACAGCAAATGATGATATTATAGTTCAATACTACAAACGGTTAATTTGAATGTTCAAGAGGCTCGCCGCCCCTGGCTTACGGCATTTAAATTCTTACAACAAATCTACGTAGCCAGTGGCGTCTGAGTTTACAAGAATAATACAATATATGTATAATTACTCTTTACAATTAACAAGAAAGGAAAATGACAACTGACGACTGAAGGTCGCTTTTTTGTCGCAAACAAAAGGTTCAACCACTTGAATTTTGAAAGTGAATGGAGTAGCGAGAGGCAGGCACAATTTTGGGGTGTTCTCAAGATGCAGCAAAAATCTGCAGGCACAATCTGGGGTGGTTTCAGGTCCGAAAAAAGGGCAGACTGCACAACATTCCTAGTTTGTCGCAGCAACATGCACAGGAACAAGAAATGGGCTCGATAATAATGCGCCAACGACGATCGGCAAATTCGCAATGAACTGCCTTTCCAGGGGTAAAATTTCAGCGTGTTTCTTTAAATCCGACACTTGTCGAATGTGAAAGGTTAACGGTCAACAAGAAAACAGCGGAAAACACAGCAAGCACGAGGGCGAGAAGTAGAGAAAAGCTAAGTGATCGAGCAGTGTAGCAGTAGTAGTCTAGTATTGTAGTCCAGCCGGATCTAATATATAAGCACGGGGTAGGAACACATAGGTGGATAAGCAGGACAGGGAAATCAAAACGGGGGCTCTTGTAACAAGTGCATGTTTAGTACAAGAGGATAGGTTTCAGAGACGGTTCTTGGAAATAAAACCAGGGTAGACCGCAGGTAGAAATCCTTGCGGGACGGAAATAGATGCGGGCGGACAAAGAAGCCGTCTCAACTAAAAACCGAATTCTTGGAATACGCCATAAATTTCTATCGAGGATAATACTACCCGACTAGAGCAAAATTCCCAAGAAAAGTAAGGGGTACTTTTAATAAATAAGTCGATTTTGAACACATGCTTTCTTTCTTTCTTTATCATGATCCTCGTTTGTACCGCCTGCGCAGTGTCGAGGCGTGTTGTGTGTGAATGTTTTTGTTTAGGGTCTTGTTACTCCTCTAATGCGACCGTAATTCGAGGAGTGCCATTAATTTGATCCCCAATGGCAAATGGAGACCGGGACCCAGTACCATTCTCCCAGGGAATTAAAAAATTTCCGACCCTATAGAGATTCGAACCGGGAAGCGTTTGGACTATTACATCCAAAGCTTGGCTCTCTACCACTGAGCTATCCCCGCCCGAATGCATGCAAGATAGTAAAATTTTCTACTGTATTTCACTGTGAATCAGACAGTGTCAAAAAATTCGCAGTATTGTGTAGTTAATAAGCAGAAAAGTAGTAAATACGTCGATTTTGGAATCATGCAATTAAGTAAAACTTGATTTTGAATTTTCATTGCGTGTAAAACTACTGTAATTCATTGTGAATCAGATAGTGTTCATAAATTCGCACTGTGGTAGGCAATTGTAACCTCTTAACGTAATAAATGAATTGTAAACGTTAAAATCATATAATCTAATTTTATTTATTTTATCGTATTTTAACTTATTTTATTTTATTTTATATTAATTTTAATTTAATTCAGAAGACCGCAAATTAAGTAGGTCCGATATCTAACATTACGGGGTGCGCTCAGGCAGAACCAGTAATATTAGAAGGTAGTAAGATACACACGGAAGACTACACAACAGCAAACCCACGGCAAATATCAAAAGCAGGAAACACAATACCGGCCGTGGAACAGAAAACAGCATTTACGGACAGACACAAACTGACGGTGCGGAAAATTCCAGGAGATGGAAACTGTTTATTCACCTCGATAGCAGATCAAAACACAGGGGGCACTGCACCGGGGGGGAGCTCAAACAGGATGCTTTTAACTTAAGAAAAAAAACCGTGTCATACATCAGAGAAAATCTACAAAATTTCCAATTGCAACTAGAGGAAATTGTAAGAAATCTGACTAAGAAGACCTGCCAACCCTCCTCTACAGCAAGCTTATGCCATGCAAACAGAAGAAAAAAATGGGAAGACCATGCTACACGTGGAATACATCATTGGAGAGGGATATCCAAAACACCGGCATACCTAAAGAGACATGGGAGGACTAGGCACGAAGAAAAGAGGATATCCGCAGAAAGGTAAGTAGAGTATAAGCACTGATTGAAGAATCCGATCAAGAATAGACTGAAGAAAAACAGGATAACGAAGAAGAAGAAGCAGCAAGAGGGTGAAGAAGGGGAAAACAAAGGAGAAGGAACGAAACAAGTACCAGTGAGAAACAAAAGGATGGACTCCTAGCCGACAACTGCAGAGGGGAAGGATGGAAAAGAAGGAAGAAGAGTCGAGAGTCGACATTAAAACTAAGTGGAAATAATACGATTTGGGGTTAATATTAAGTTATTAGTTATTAGGAAACTAAGGTAGGTGCAATCTGTAACCTTAGAACAATAGATAGATGTGAAATAAGAACAATGCGAAACTTTGATACCAAAGTTATTAGGCTCAAATGCATAATCGCATAACGGTCTCGGTTACGTACTCAAAAACCCCATTGATGCGTAGCTTACTAACCTACCTGGTGTTGCAGCAGCGGTGTCTTGCGGTATGCATTGCAGACATGCTAACGTTGTGCAATACCCCACCTGATCCCACCCTATACATTAAAATCCTGGCGTAATCCAGGAGTGACCCTCGAGTCAGCTCCATGTCAGCCGATGATGATCATGATGAAGACGGCATATATGGTATCAGTAAAATGACGCACTCTCATGTAAACTGTCACGCATATCAAACAGGCATTTCTGATTCATAATATCGGCATAGTTATACGGATAAATTAAATAGAGATTAAATATGAATATAAAGTTATCCTTCATAAAAATATATGAACAATATATTGGTAAGATTTTAAAGGGATATTTGAGATGATCATACTACAAAATAGAACAACAAACAGCGTTCAAACAGACAGTACTACCCAGAAATAACAGTTTAACTAACAGTCATCTTGAAAACCGACATAGAAAATATTTTACAGTCAATTCTGCAGTAACGCCAGTAACAACAAGAATGAAAGTTGAGCACATTCCTGGATAATCATTTCCAGAGGGTTCCATTTGTGTAGTTGTTCTCCTCTTTCCATTTTTTACAAATATGTAGGGTCATGTATCACACAAAAAATCGATATGTTTTGACAATAAAGCATTCTTTTATCGTCACCTAGCTTAGTTATAGTTTTACTAAAAAAATATTCCAAACAAAGCGTGTGTCGTAGTCTACGGGTTCGACTAGCACATATTAATTGGGAAATCGTTCAAATACATCATAGTTCTTGTGGAAACAGACGAAAAAATCGCACCTTCATAAAACGAATGATCACAAAAATTGTTTTACAAATAAACAAAAAAAAAACAAATAAGAAATCAAGAATATATCAATGAATAACGCTTACTAAACTATTAGCATTAAACACTACAAATAATACATTATTACAACATTGTGTCGCACGTGGATAAGTGCGATTGAAGGACTAGATATCACCCATATTGTTTTATCAGTACCTACTATATTACTTAGGCGTACAATTATCGTAAATGCTAGCAATAATAACAATTTAGTTCAATTTTATATTCATATCTATGTCTACAATATCAACAAAGGATCATAAAACAAAACAACTGTAGATTCATTATTTTGTGACACGACAATTCCACCCTATATTATTCTATAATTCAAGCCATCACTTTATTGCCGCCACAGTACTGCGATGTCCTGCAAGGATGAGTATTCCATTCCATACCTCATTCAAGCCTATGTTACATTGTAACGTTTTACAAATGTTTAAAGAAGTAAATTGAAATGGTGAAATTTTACTTAGCAGATAAGATAACATTAAAAGGCTTAACAAATTGTGTGTGCATACAGGGAGTGCGTTTGTCAATGTTAGTCGGCGACAAGTTTTGAGGATTGGCTACATTCAAACGAAATAGATACCATTACAATAATTCGTTGTTTAGTTTCGCGATACCTTGCGCCAATAATTGCCGTTTAGTTAAACGCTCGTTAGTAATTAACACAGGCTTTCTCAATTTAAGCATGGAGTGCTAATGGAGTAAATATAGCTCCGAAACAGACTGCTGTTTATGAATTAAAACAATTTTCTGTAGGTAAGTTCATTGTTCTACCTTAAATATTTGTATAATTTTATCTCAACAATTTTAGTTTGTAAATTATCTTAAGGAAATGCAAACAATGTCATAACACGTTTAAACATTTGCTTGTATTTTTTACGAACTAGTTATATTACATTAAAATTATATATTTGTTGGAACAACAAATCATACTCGACATTAATAATATTATGGGAAATTAAACCGACGCAAAACTGTCGAGCAGTAACAGATTTAGATTTTCCTATGAACATTAAAAGACCTTTCCGAGCACGAAGTTATAATGAAATTTAACTGAATTATTTATGTAATTTTTCTTTATACATTTAAAAAAACACGATCAAATTATGTTAATAATAATACTTATTCTATCTTGTTGCTATTTTCTAACTGCCAAAATTATAAGTAATACCTATATTAGTCCTAAAACCGCATACTAATGTATCATAACAGCTTGGGAACGAAATTATTAATATGTAATATAATTCTATTTCTTGTGCTACAAAAAAACCAACCCCAACCAGCAGATATTTTAAAATTAATAATACATATATGAAACAATCGATATTGATTTCCATATACAATTAATTGTTAGTGCTGTTATTTTCGAAAAAAAAAACTATATCGTGGCAATAAAAATTATATTAATACTCAGTAATCCTGATTAAATAAGTTACTTTCCGAAACTGATAAGATACCGATTTATACAAGGTATTGATTAATTTTTTGACGCGTATCTTATCAGCAGCACATTAAAGTAAATAGAAAATTTTGTAGATGCTAGTCGCCAGTTAGATTTCATTGAAATCATTAGTGTCTCATTCAATCCGGAATTTTTTAATCAAACTAAACTGTAAGTACTTCTAATACATATTATATCGTAGCTTACTAGTATACGGTGAAACATCTAAATACTACTTTTAATAGATGTTTACGCACTGTTGCGGAAATGTTATTTCATAGTTCCACAACTTACCAACTAACTATACTAACTTAATACAATTACGCCATTACAAGTGTAAAAGTATATTAAATTATTATATAACCACTCATAGTTTACCTCTTCGTGGTAGTAGTAAATTGCGGAGTGGGGGGCAGCAGCAAGCCCTTATTGGCCCTATTTACTAACCCGTGGTTTCCCCCTAATCATCGCTACTCCCCTGTTCATCCTCTTCTGTTTTCCATTACCGAACCTTCCATACCCCCTGATGAATACCAGGATGTCCGTTCAAGCTTCAAAATAGGAAATGTTTTATTGTCGTTGGAGATTGTTCTAAAAAATAGCCGGTGCGTATAAAAATTATAAAACAAAGTCGCCCACCTAGAAGAAATGTTGTTTAGATAAAGCCCCTCTTCAACACGTGGAAAAAGCAATCAGAAACGTAGAGACTTCAATGTTAATTCGAGTAGTGTGTGAGAAAAAGCTTGATATTTCTTAACCTAATGATTTTCAAACCATGGAAGGACTTTACGTGCAATTTCTGGTAATATTAATCACTGAATAGCAAAACAACATTTTTAATTAATATTTTTATTCCAAAAACCACCGGTTCTTATGGCCTATTTTATATTCATTAATATACATACAACTGCAACATATATAGTATATATATTGGCGAGTTTTATTACAGCTGTCGCCGTCTCTCGCAACCTTGTCGCCAAAATCTTCTATTCGCCGAATCTTCGCCTATTAAATTTCTACTGCGCATGGTCTCTTGCACTTAACATTCCAGCATCTTCTAGGGCGGCCTCTTTTCCTTCTATTCTGGGGGTTCCATAATTTATTTAGCATTGCGCATTCTTCGCATACGACCATACCACCTAACACGTTTTGCCTCTATGTTGTCCATAACATCCGTGTCTATCTCCATTATTTCTCATATAGCCGTATTTCGTACCCTACCCTGCCTTATGAACCCTCTGCACCTTCTCCTATAATACATTTCCATTGCAGATACTCTAGATTTTTTCCTTTTGTTAATTTCTCATAGTTCTGAACATAGTTTTATCACTTCGTCCGTCGTCTGTTATTTTTACACCTACATATCTTTATTGTATCGTTGCACAGTTTCAAATCTTCACCTGTGCCATCAACGACCACATAGTCCGTTTTGGATGTATTAATTGTCAATCCCCAATGCTTGTACTGTTCATTCAATTTACGCAGCATATAGTGTATACCACCAACATCCTCCACCATTATTATTTGGCGGTCTGCCAAATGAAACGTAAACAACTTATCCTGCCTTATATTAATACCCATATTGCAGCATTTTCTTCACCAATCTGCGAGGCTTGGTTCAATAAACCTTAGATAGTGTTGGAGCTATGCAGCAACCTCGTCGAAGGCCTTTCGTAACATTAAGTTCTTCTGACATTCGTTGACCCAACTTCATGTAACTCGTCATACCTATACATAGTTTCTGTACGGCCTGTATGTATAGTTTGCTGATTCCTGCATTTTCCCTAGCTTGCCACAATTTACTTAACGGAACACTGTCGTACGCTTTCTGTAGGTCTACAAAGATTAGATGTTTCTGATGATTATGAGCCAGTCTTTTTTCTGAAAGTTCTTTAACGTAGAATATATTATCTACCGTTGCTCGGTCTGCCCAGAACACCTATTGTTCTCCCACATCTTCCATCTCCATCGCTATTCTGTTTTTCACAATTTTGCCATACAGCCTCGCCATGGAATTAATTACGCTAATTAGAACAAATGCTTCTATCACCTTTTTTCTATAAACTGGTAATGTAGGCTTTCTTCCATTCCTGTAGTAATTCATTTCCTATTAAGAACATGTTAAGTACGTAGGTGATAAGTTGGAATAATGTTTCAGATCCCTGTTTAATAAGCTCTATGGGAAATCCACAGGCTCCACGCCACGTAGTGATTTCATTATTTGTGATCTCCTTGATCATTATTGTTAGCTATTTCTACCATATATTTTGGTCGATCCTCGGTCAATAATTCTTGATACTGCTATATCCATTTTTGAACTTATATTAACTGTAATTTATTCCAGTCCTTTCTATCGTTCCTCATGTTAATAGTCCTCCAGGCTTCTCTAGATCTTGTAGTACACATATAGTTGTACACGTGTTCACATTTACTTTCCCAGTTTTGTTTTTTAATTTTGCTAAGACTTCTTAACTTCTATGTTTCTGCGAACATATTGGTGCCAATCATGTATGTCTCTAGTTGTTAGCCACTTTTGATACAGTTGTATCTTTTCTTGTGCAATTTTCTCTATCTCAGCATTCCATCAACTGCTGTTTTGACGGTTTTTGAATTTCCCTTTTTTTGCTGCTTCATCAATTCTATTTACTATTGATCTATACATATTTAAAGCGGAAGAATAATATACCTCATTTAGTTTTATGCTAAGGCTCATATTTTAAACGATTTTCGTGGAATCTTCTAGTAAGCCTTCTAAATTATATTTTGGTATCTGTATTATATTACTTTGGTGATTATCCTTCGTTTGATCGTATCTGTCGCATCGTGATTTATAATGATATGATAAGTATATCTTTGTCCTAACAAGATGATGATCCGACCCACATTCAGTTCCTCTTTGCACTCTTACGTCTTCTATCTGTAAATGTGACTGTCGATTGCATATAATCTATGATCGATTTTATTTGTCGAGTAGATTACGCCCAGGAATAATTATGCATTTCTGTATGATCATACAATCCATTTAAAACTAATCTTCCTGCATTGTCTTCCAACCTATCTTCACCCATCGTCCTACAATTGCATCCCTTACCCTTTTTCCTGTTCGCGCATTGAGATCACCGAGCCATATTATATCCTTCCTATTACTAACTTCATCCAGTTGAGTGTTTCGTAAAATGTATCTTTAACTTTGATATTTTCATCGGCTGAATGGGTGTAGACAACAAGCACTACCATGTCATTGCGTTTTAGTGTCATTTCGATTCGTATTAACCTTTCGTTTATCTGATCCCACTATTTAACAAATCTTGCTAATTGCTCTTTTATTAAAATAAACACCTTTTTGCTCTTTCATGCTTTCCTAAACCACTATAGATATGTATCAAACCTTATACATTTACAATACATTTCCCTTTCTTCTTTGTTTCTCTTAGAATAGTTATGTCACTTCTCGTGTTTTTAATTTCTTCATTACTTCTGATCGTTTAGTAGCAGTAGTGCAGTCCTTGTACGTTCCATGTACTCATAATCACCGTCTGTTTTTGTTTGCGGTTTCGCCTTTGGTTTGGGCAACCAGCTGCTTTCTTGTAAGACTTTTAATAGTATTTCTTTTGCGGTACTGGGTTGTTAGCCCACTGCCCAACCTCTGTTTTGGTCGACGGCCTCTTATTATGGGGACACGCTACAAGGTGGTCGACGTTCCACCCGTAGACAACTACAATAACATTACATAAAATTGCGCCGAAAAACACTAAAACTGCCATTTATAGAACCGTGATTGGTTTTGCTACCACGAGTATTATTTAATTCTGCCTTCGTAATTTTCAAAGAAACCTCCATTCTAGATGTTTATTACAAAACAAAACAGCTTTGTATTTATATTTTATCGTGATTGTGGTTAAATAGCTCCTTCTAATGCCACAACTACGAATGAGGACGCTCGTGGCAAAAACTGTGTTTTTATAGACAAAAGAATAAACAAAGCCACAGTACTAATGGAGAACTACTACACAACGGACAGTTTATGTTTCGGGGTTTATCATAACAGTTGTACGATATCTAGAGCTCCCGCTCCCTCTTCTCAACCATTTTCCCCATTGATCTCTATCGTGCCATTCCTAATCCTCCAGGAATCAGTCTATCCTTTCCATCGCCTCAACTCCTTAGTTTGACCATGATCTTCGACATCTACCCTTCTTCCGATTTCCTGTAGGGCTCTAATCTGTTACTCTCGCTATCCATCTGTTTTTATCTGTTCTTCTAACATATCCATGCCAAGTCAGTCTAATCTTCGATATAATCCAGTATGTATTTTTCTACTCCCATTCTTCTCTCTACTTCTTCATTTTTTACCCTGACCAATCTAGTTAGCCGACAACTTCTCACAAATTCCATTGCCATTACTTTTGATGTTTTTATTTATTATTCAGTTTTCCGCTCCATATGTTGGTGTACTACGTGCCATAGTATTATATATTCTTGATTTTATGTTTCTGATAGTGTTCATGTCCCACAAAACTGTATTTAGATGTTTAATGCAATTTCTGGTTTGTCCTAATTTGTTCTTTATTTCTAATTCTGTTTTTTTGTTTTCGTATATTACGAAAATTTATATTTAGCGGTCTCCTTCATTTCTTGGCCGTCCTCCATATCTAAATTAGTTACATCTTTTTCTGTTGTACTTAAATATTCTGTTTTCTTATTTACAACCCATGTGTTGTATAATCTTCTAGTTTCGTCACCATGTAGCTGAGGTGCTCTTCGTCCTGTGCAATAACGACGTGGTCGTCCGCAAAGCTCAGCGTGTATAGATGTGCATTTCTACTTAAAACCCACATTCCTTCACATTGTTTTGTTGTCTGCCCCAAGAATAATTTAAACAGTGTCGGTGGCCTGGGGTAGCCCTGTAAGAAAGCTTTTGTTGTTCTGAAACTTACAGAGAGTGTATTTTCTACTTATATTTTTACATTGTTTTCTTTATATAAACTTCTTACTGCTTTGATTATTTTTTCCTGTATCTCCATTCATTTCATCCCTGGTACTGAATCTTACGCTTTTTTTAATTCTATAAAGGCCATATGTACCGCTCTATATTTTCTCGATCAGTTGTAATGGATAGATTTGATCCATGAATGCCTTCCCGCTGTAAATCCTGCTTGATTCTTTCCGATTTTGTTCTTTGTTTCCTTCCAAATTTGTTTCACTATTTTTCCGTAGAGCCTACCCATTGCTGCTATTATACTTATTCTTCTGTAGTTCTCACACTCCCTACGATCTCCCATTTTGAAGTTAGATATTATGCAGGCAACTTATGTGATAAGTAAAACACCTTGCGTAGTTATGACCATAGTATGAAGGGTGTAATACCTAAAAAATGCTTGAACAGCTAGTACCGTATAACAATTTAATGATTTAAAAACGAAAACTTAGGACCATTGTTTATTACAAGATTCAAAAATAACTGTTCTACTGCATATGATGCACTTAATGTCTGCTGAGACACAATAATTCCTACTCTAGATCTCTTCAGTGGTTTCTGAAATCAGTTTCAGAGCATTTTCGTTTTAGTTTCTCTTGCACTTCCCCTTATTTGTGTAAGTCTATTTATACAGATATACCTATACAAATAACCGAGAGGGCTAAGTGCGGTTGAACTTGGAGGTTACCGAACTGACCCGTTTTTAAAGAATTTGTTAAATAGAAAACCGAGTGTTCTATGCAGAAAGCAGAAGTTCAAACCTGTTGTAAATAAATATCTTAGAATAATTCCAATTATTCTAAAAGTACGGTCAAGCTGCACGTTTTCTACATAGTAAATAATTTCCAAAATAATCATTGTCCATTACGTATTCTACTGAACTCTTTGGCCTATCCATATGTTAAATTTCCCACAAATTTTGTAAACCATGCTATAAGTATACAGTGTAAGCCAGTAAATAATGATACAACAGATCTCTTTAATGTGCGAACATTACAGGCTCCCCAGAGCTACGGTTACAGTGACACATTGTTCCTCGCGAATACCTAATAATAATGGCAATTTGGAGTAAAATATTTCGATCTCGCCGATTTTCGCTACTGTCGAAGTCCACAACCACTCACCTGACAACGTTCTCTTATTATACTGTTGTTGATAAAGTAACGTAACATTTCATTCAACAATTGCAGCGTTTGTCAGCTAATTCTAGCAACACACTAATGTCTTCTTATAAAATAAACTGTAATTTTTGCTAATGCAATGCCAACAGCATTATTAAACTTTGTTTTTCACGTTTGAACTCAACCAGCATAGCATAATCAGCGTATTTAAGAGGAAAATTAATATTTTAAATAGCAGGAAGAAACAAATCCATTGCGTGTTAAATCAACGAAACGTCCCATTTCTTGTTTAAAAAGACCATTGATAAATACTTTTATAGTTTTGTAAACTGTAAAAAGTACATCTAAACGTATTTTAAAACCATATAAGTACACTGATTAAGGCTGAAAAGGCCACAATACATATGTGAAATGAAATTGTTCATCACACATAACAAGACCAGTTTTAGAAAACCACAAACATTCAGCTGTTGAAATATACAGAGTTGCTTTAAATTGCTTTAGAACACCCTGTATATTTTTGAATTCAGCGTAAAATTGTCCTCCAACAGTCTCCTGGTTTTCAATTTTGGATGAGGCACTGAGGAGTATATCTAAAAAATGTGAAAATTTTTGTCAGAAAAAGGTTTATCAAATTAATTCAGTGCGTGAATATTACGATTAATTAAGAATGCATATTTGGCAGTTATGTAGCCACGTGGTGTAATAAAACAACACAACCATCTAATATTAATTTTATTATACATGATGTTTTTTACACCAGCGCAAATTAAATTTATTTCAAAGAGCATTTTCGCGCTTTTTAATAAGGAACACTCTGTATAATGTATATTATTATATTTTTGAATTGCCATAGCTATAATGCTCCAAATTGTGCAGTGGCAACCCAAGAGTGGTAAATGGAAGACTTAAACCATGCAAAAATTTTCTGGAAATTATTACTCTACCTTTTTTATTGAACTTATATTTTCCAAATCCATTTGATATCTGGAAATGTATAAAAACGCCATAAAATAAGTGCAAACGAACGAAAAACCCTCGGGGACAGTGCGACCAGGAAAATCATTTATCGTCTTATGATAGCCAGGCGACCAAATAACTTTACATAATTATAATAAAATTTTCATATTTAAGTTTTGGCTGCTTTTTGTGGAATCCAAAATTGCTGCTGTGGTTTTTATTAGCAAGGGATTTGGTTATGAAAAAAACTGAGATAGGTGGAAGGGATACGGAATTGGAGTATAAATGATCACCCCTTCGTTTTAATTTCTCAGTAACTAAAATCAGTATTATAAAATGATATATAGCACAATTAGTAGAAGCTATAAATAGTATATTAATTGATATATGTATCTCAATTTTTCTCTACTGCAATAACCAATTGATCAAGAATGTTCTATAAAACGTCGTAGGAAGATTTAGGTCAATAAAGCATCACCAATTAAAATTTGTGAATATAATTTATTTGACGAGGTCAAAGCAAAATGTATTAGATTTCAGAAGGACCTTGTCAAACCATTATTACGTATAAGCTCTTAGCACAAGCGGTACTGAGTTAAAGGTGAAAAGTATTTGAAAACATTCGCAACTTCCTGATCCTAGTAGAATGCTCTAGTGTCTAGTTATTATTTTAAAAGTACTGTAATACATCAGAAACGAGAAAATGTCTCCCTAAAGGTTTTGGTACCTTGGGTTTATTATTTAAATTCTGATGATTTTAATAAACAAAAGTGTTGTGATAAAGTTTAAATTGGTAAGTAAGCCGCAATATTAAGAATGCGTTGATAGAACAGAATTCACTACTTGGGAAATGTAAAATATCTTCGAAGAGATAAAAAGTCACTGAAAATGAGAAAATGCATTTCCTGGTAATTTATTAATAAATGGTCTCAAAAGTAATATGAAAATCCGCGTAGAAAAATACCCGTTTTATTTTGAATCTATAATAGCCTTATTCAATTAAGGCATTCTAATTACTCGCTTTTTTTGCACACGCGAAGAGGATCATCAATCACATACAATAAGATTAAAACGTAAATAAGACTTGTTAAAATTAGTCTTCAAAACCACGACGCAGACTATAGTAATAGTCTAAATATAGATCGAAGGTTTTATAATTACTGCAATATTTCTTATGCGCATAACGCGCCTTTTTTAGCCAGTTGCAGCTGTCTAATCAAGTTCAAAATTTCAAATAAATCCTTGCGGTTAGAAACAAAATTTGACGTTTAGACGTTTAGAAAGGACTTTGATATAAATGTAGTTATTATCAGGGAGTACAAAACTTTATCAAACGTCATTATACAGAACGAGTGCAGCAGAACTTTAAAAGTAAATTAAAATGAACTACGTTACAAACTAAGTAGGAGAACATCACATGCAAAGAAGTTACGGGCGACTAGCAACTACCTAATAGTAATAAAATTTGTGAACGCAGTTAAGGACACTGAAAATTATACAAGATTGTTAGGGCTGACAATACGGGGGGCGTATAAAAAAAATAATTAAAATTATAGTTAGTTAATTTACAACTCTGTGATCAGAAGTCACTGGCGGCGACAGGCAGGTGACTGTTAAATTATGTGCTACGAACTGGCCCGTTAAATACTAACACCTTCGTTGCACACGTTCTTCAGTCGGGTTACTTTATTGCAGCCAAGCAATTAGGGGATAGAATTAATAACTTGATTCATCTTGTAATGTACAATTTATTTATATTATATACATATCTTGTAATATAATTCGTGATGTGTTGACGATCTTAATTCAACTGCCACTATTTTTCACCTTCAGTATAAAAGAAAACTTCAGCTTCCTAACAAAATTGGTAGGGTTCACAACAAGCTGCCACCCTATTGGTTACATAATCGCCTTTTGTTTTACCGCCAGGCAGAATGTCCGTGCGAGAATGCAAATCTTACTGCTTAACTAATACATGTATTATATTGTAACATAAATATAATACTTTAATGCTAGGAGGTTAATAGGTTAAGAGGGTTGGACCGACGCTTGGGTTATGGTAATTAAATAGGACAGTCGGCATTTCTAATACCGTGAAAAGTTTCAAGTCTTAATTATTGAATAAAATCATTCTTACTTACTTAAACTACCTATTTAATAACCTAAATTCCCAAAACCCAATGAGGCATATTACAACATGACATGCAACAGATAATAAAATACAGACTTATTGATCTGTCAATAAATATTGGCAGGACCACCCTAACCACAGGGCTAAATGAGCTATAGCTCCAGGGCGCCAGCCTTTTGCTTGCACTCAAATCAGTTTGACAGCTGGAGAGAGAGCTTTTATGGCAAAAAAGCTTACATTAACAAATTGCTTTCATAAAGAGGACGAAACACTTTCTATGGAAATTACGCAGCATCAGCAACACGAACAAGGAAAAGAAAATCAACAACAATATGATAATAATGCACAATAATCAAATGAGAAGGAAAAAGAAGATACACAAACACAACAATAGGAGGAGCAGGAGCAACAAGACATGCAACAGCCACGGCCACAAGAACATCAGGAAAGAGAACATTTAGATGAAGATCAAACTAATAATATGCTGAGTGTTAATTATGATGATCCTGCATTATGGGGAAAATTAAGAGAAGAAAAAATTATAGATATAATCAAGAACACGTCTAACATAAATAGATATTAAAAAACTGGACTTCACTATATCTAAAATGGTCTACAAATCGCAGAGCAGGTATGCTACGAAAACGATATTTTATGAACATTTGCTAAACGGAAAATAACAATAACGAAACTGGCTTTCATACTCAAATTTTTCAGGAAAAGTTTATTGCAACTCATGCAACCCATGCAACCTATTCGGTAGTGCGGTAGTATTTAGTACAGAGTTCAATAATTGGAAACACAGTGAAAACATTTCGAAGCATGAAAATTCCGCTCTACATAAATAAAACAGCCGTGTACTTGTTAACTGATCTACAGAAAAATGTGAATATTCCAAAAATTATTCAATTATAACAATGGCAAAAAATACTAATTACTGGAAAAATATTTTAGAACAGATTGTCGAAGTAATCAAATATTTATTTCAAGAGCTTGGATTTTAAGGCAGACCACCGAATTATTAGTGATAAACACAATGGAAATATTTAGAGCGCATAGAACTTTTAGCAAAAGTTGATCCCATCTTACAACAACATTTATTTAATTTTGTAAATAAAGGTATCGGGCATGTCTCTTATTTATCAGCAAATATTTGCGATGAGTTCGTCAAAATGTTGGGTAGTAATGTTAGAAGTTTTATTATCTCGGAATTAAAAGAAGCAACGTATTACTCCATTATAGTAGATTCGACGCCCGATATTTCCAATATGGACTATTAGTCCATATTAATTATAACTATTGTGGTTAGATATGTCAATAAAAATGGTTATTAAAATTTTTAGAAAATCCTGCCATAAGAGCGCAGAAATGGAAGATGCATTTTAAAACCATTATCTGATTTAGATATTAATTTGAAAGATTTTAGAGGACAATCTTATGATAATTCCCCCAATATGTCGTGTATATACAGCGGCCTCTAAGCACACATTAAATCTAAAAACAATCTTGCCATTTACATGCCCTGTGCAGCACATTCTTTACATTTAATTGGAGAATTGGCGGCGGAATGCTGTCTAGAAGCAATCAAATTATTTTTATTTCTACAAAGTTTATACAATTTCTTTACCGCATCAACATCAAGATGGGAAATTTAAGAAATACGATAACACCAAAAAACAACGTTCCTAAAAAGTTAAGCGAAAGTCGTTGGCCAGCAAGAGCTGATTCAGTGAAAGTAGTGGTTTCGGGTTATGCAAATTTTGAAGATGCTTGGAATAAAATTTGCGAAGATATTATTCAAAAGCCTGCCACAAAAGTTGAAGCGCAGGGTCTATTAAATGAGTTGAACTCACTGGAAACTGCTCTTATGGTAGAATTTTGGAGCGAAATATTTACGATTATGACGATGATGATAATGATATTAGAATTCATAGATAAAATTGAACGCATTGTTAGATTATACGCTTCTTTAGAAAAATTTTTACAGTTAAAACGAAATACAGAATCATTTAATTTTTATAAATCGGAAGGTATAAAATTGACAGGATGCGATGAGCACAAACGATTACGCAAAAGAAAAAACAGTACGACGAAAACTCGTCGGCAAAAGTGATGCCAATACTGAGTTCCGCTTAAATACATATTATCTTATTATTGATAAACTTCTATCAGAAGTACAACATATAAAGTGTGCCTATGATGACATTTACTCAAAATTTGACTTTCTGGTCAATTTGAAAAATTTAAATGAAGACACAATTAGAAAGAATGCTGCAGAGTTATGTAAAACATATGTTGACGATCTAGAAAATAATTTTATCGAAGAATGCCTTCATTTTAAACACGTTTATTTATGTGAAGATAAAGAAAATATCTACTGTGGAACTTAGTTTGAGGACAATAATTGATTTGAAAATTGAGTCTACATTGAGGTGGCCACAGCAATCTGCATTTTTTAAAGTATTGCCGATTCAAATTCCAGTGGTGAAAGATCTTTTCAGCACTTAAAAAAAATTATTTACACTCTTGTTTGGGACAGGGCAAATTAAATGATTTAAATATTTTGTCCATAGAGAGTGATTTATTTACTTATTTAAATACATGTAATATTATTAACCAATTTGCCAAAGAAACTAGAAATAGTATATTAAAGTATAAGTGGATATTAAGGTCTTTAAAACACGCGCGATTTTTCGAGCGCAGCCGGAGTGCTCGAAATAGAGCAAGTGTTTTAAAGACCAGTTATCCACGAATACTTTACGCTATTTTTTTTTATTGGTACACTTTGAAATCATAAATACTGGTATTATTACCACAAAAAATGGAAATAAGAACTAAGAATGTAAAATGGTTGAATTCATGATGTGACATCAGATACCTTTCGTTGTCACGGAAATGAGAAAAACAAAAATTAATTTGCAATCTGTCACATAGGATTAACTGTTGTCACTACAGTTGTTACTGGTTGTATATTGCTTTAAAATGAGTTCTAACATTGATTACTTAAATAGAAAAGCAGAATCGCGGTTAATACCGCAAAAATCGGAAGACGCTTATAAAAAAGAATACGACAAGTTCATCAAATGGATGGAAGAGCAAAAGGTAACAGATGATGAACGAGTTGTGCTTGCTTACCTTCAGAAAATGTCTGAGCAGTTTCTCGGGTTGTTGATGTTGCCATGGTAACTTTAAAACACGCGCGTTTTTAAAACTTGGATTTAAACACTCTGAGGCGTACTTTAAATAAGCAAAAAGGGGTACCAATAAAAAAAAATTTTTTATAATGTACGTATTTTGGCACTACATCACTTTAAAAGAAAGAAATGCTTCTTAATCATTTTAATAATACCAATATTGGACTGCGACTCCACTAATGAGCAATCTTGTACAGGTGCCGAACTAAGTTTAGGCAACCCTATACACACATTAGTACAAGTAGTAACAACCTAATACAACAGAAGTATAATTCGCATTCCCTGTATTGATTCAAATTTGTCAGAGGGGACTTTAACGAGAATATCAAACTATTGAGAATATTGCTCACCTAATCATTTTAGAGCCAAATAGTAGGGAAATAATTTGTTCGACATTAAAAACTACATTGAATGATTGATTTACTTTTGCAAATACAGCAATCTTCTTCTATACAATTAATCAAAACTGTTAAAAAATTGACCAAATTAATAGTGGCTACCCATGACTTTGACTACTAAAAACAGTTATTACTGTGCTAAGCTGTGTAAATTGTCAAAGTTAAGGTGAACCATTATTAATTTGACCAATTCTATCTATGCTTAATTTCATGGAAAATGGGAATAGTGTTTGAGGAAATAAATCTGTTATTAGATGCAGATTTTATACTGAATAAATTATCTCCTATACTATTTTCTTCTAGAATAATTAGACGATTCAATATTCACAATAGTTTCATTTTATCTGAAACCTAAAGATTGCTTGTACTTTAGGTCGGTATAATGTCCCATAATTGTACAACAAAATATAAGATAAAATTATGTAAAATACCAACAGGTTAATATAATATAATAATCTATATAATAATTTTTAGGAGCTGTCCACTTCCATGTCCAAATGCAAGCCACAGAGATACTATGATTGATCCCAGATTTGACCATGAAGAGTATGCCAAACAACTTTACAGCATGCTGTAGTAGAAAAGCTTTCCTCATTTGTACTTAAGTTTACTTAAATATCTGTAAATGTAAATTAAATTCACATATGAAAAAAAATCGTTTAATAAATGTAACCACAATTTATTTTTACATAAAGCACAAGTCACAACAAAGCTAATGTGTAACAGTACTCATCGAATGTTTTGCATGGGAAGCTTTGCTCTTAGTTCTTGCCTTTTGTGGTGCCGTAGGAGAGTCATCTGTTTTAGATTTAGGGTTACGGGTTAACTGAGAACGCACAATTTCTGTTCTTCGTGCAGATACTACAGGTTGTTGCATTCCAAAACTGCTGGGCGGTTTTACTTTTGACCATACTGTTTTACTCACTGTGGGTTGTTCAAGCGATTGAGCCTTCTCTAAAACCGAACCTTCCACAAAGCAAATGTCTTGGTCTCCATGAGCTTTGCTTTTCAAGAGATGTTCGCACTTGCAACATGTACAATTCGACGATGATGATGATTGTACAGCAGTCTTGCTATCTGAGCTCATTTTGAAACTAAATATATTAAATTTTGGCGCCAAATATGTGGTGCTCTCTGTGGAGCTCCTTCCGAAAGATCGTTGTTTGGCTCAATTTAAATAACTGTCAGAATAAAGCAATTTAAGGATAATTTTACATACACGTCACAACACATTCACATGTATTTTAGTAATTTTCACATCTTCGCCTTTTATTTGTTACGAGGTAAGCACGAACTAATTTAATTCAAAGTGAACCATATTAGCTAAATGTTTGTTTTTATAGGTTATGTTGACAGTTACCATTGACAAATTTCTGTGATTTCATTCTATTTTTGACTTAGTTTTAAGTAATTGTTTTTAAAGAGAAAATGTGTTTGGTATCCTTGATATTTAAAATTTCAGTGGCGTGTTTATAAGTGCCCTTTTTATTTTGTCCATCATTCCATGGAAAGCAAAGAAAATGCAAATGCCTTGCCACAGTCTGAAGACAAAGCTCTACCTTCTCCGGCACTTGAATACTACAAACAATATTCGCAAAATCGCCAGCTTCCAAAGTATTTTTGCGGTACATCTTTCAAAATTGAAGACTGGCACCACATTCCTACTAGAACACCCAGTAGTAGCAGTCGAGAACTTACCACAGTAGCAGTCAACACCGAAGAAATTCAAGAAGAAGCAATCAAACCCTCTACATCGCAGGCAGAATACTGGGCAAGACCACCACTAATAGGCCAAGATCACTTGTGTGAACCACCAAAAATACCCGACATAAATATAGTAAGTGATTATGTGGATGCAACCTCTCCTACAAGTAGCGTTGCTTCAAATCGCAAACTAGAATGGGACAGTGGGGCTGATATTGGATACAGTAATGTAGAAACTCATAAAGTTTTACATAAAAGTATTTCCTTGCCTGTTTTAACCAATTTTGATTATGGAGAGCTACGCAAAAATTTATTAAGACTCAGCCCAGAAGGTAATAACACTGAGGTTCAGCAAGTACAGCCCTTAAAGCATTCAAGCAGTGAAAAAAGTAGTAATTCAGATATAATTGGGGATTTACAGTGTAAAGCAGGTAGTAAAACTTCATTTAATCCACCATATTCAAGTAGTACTTCTGAAAGCATACAATCATCTAGCAAAAATTACATAAGTTCTTCCTCATCTTCAGCTGCTCCCCAACAGAAGCAGTATTTTAGTGATTCAGATTCGACCAGTGATGCACAGAAACTTTCCAAGGGAGTTTCACAACTTTTAAAGGAAAAAGTTGGAATTCCCCTTGCTGAATCTACGCCCATTGTTCAAATTCAATCAGATCAGTATAATCAAGATTATTGCGAAACTCCAAAGTTACCCAAACCAAAGAAAACCGAAAATAATCATGAATTAATTGAGAATGATAATACTCTTCCTGTACAGAATATTAATGTAAGTACAGCTACAGTAAGAGAAACTTCTGAAAAGTTAAGCAATAGTTGTGAGAATTTAACTGCTCAAAAACCGGAAGAAGGTTTGAAAAAGTGGCACAGTCAAATCGATTTGAATATGGTCGATCAAGTTTCGCATTATAAAAATTTGAAGGTATTGAAATTAAGCGTTTCTAAACCAGTTGTTGTGGAATGTGCAGGTATTTATAACGCATTAGGTAAAAACAAGTTTATTCAAACATCGCTTCCCAGAAATGTTTCCATTGCTCTGCAAACTGATTTTGATTTTACTAACTGCCAAAACATGTCCGCTCAATTAAAAGACAGCCCCCTCAAAAATGCAGAAAGACAAAGCATACTGTATATTTGTCATTCAGAATCTGAAAAGGAACCAAACACAAGTAGTTCTGGTACGCAAACAAATTCAGATGTATTATCAAATTGTAACAGTTTTGAATACTTATATGGAGCTGATTATGACCAAAATTTAAAGAAATCTCTAGCAGCGGAAGGAAGTGTAAATGAATCTCCAACTGATCAAAGTGAAGCTCTGCCTACTTCAACTGATAATAAACCAAATGAAATGAGTAAATTCATTTTATCTAACCTAAAAAGGTGCCCACCGAAATCAGATTTGACAACTTTAACCCCTGACAGTGATAAAACAGGGTTAACATCTGACAGTTCCCCCAGTACATCTAAAGAGAGCCCTTTGGCCAATTTAATTTCATCAAAACCCTCAGAAGATCTTATCTCCGACTTGCAAAAAAATTTGCAGTTGCTTGAGAAGGTCATAAAGTCAAAAAAGTATGACACAATTACTAAAAAATACTGTTTGAAAAAAATTATCCAGAAAATGGTTGATTCTAAATATACTGAAGATAGTTCTGAAAGTTGTAATATTAGCGAAAAATCAAGCAGAAAAACTTCACCAAAAGAAAGCATACGCCAAGCAGTCAGTGAACAAAGTGAGACCAGTTCAAACGACAACAGGACTGCTGTAAAGAATACAAATGATGACCAAACAGGCTTGCATGATAATAAGCCATGGTTACCAGTTCAACAAACTTCTAATAAATTAAACCAACCCGTGGTTGATGAATTACCACAAAAAATACAGCCACCGGCAAAAATTTTACAAACTCGAACATTCACCACTGAAATATTGCCTGAAGTCCAAAGAGTTCAAACAAATGAGCCATCTTTCGTCCCATATCAAGATCAGAAACTGACCAACAGCAATTTTGTGCCAATTCAGGTCATACACAGTGAGAAAACAAGAGTAGAACGTAATCCACTATTTACTTTAACAGATCATGGTTTGCTGTACTCGGAAAATATAAACAAAACTGATAAATATGACCATGGAGATAGCAGTAATTCAACTGAAAATGAATTGTACGACGTATTACATCCATCTAGATCTAAAACTGTTACACCTGTTACTTCATCAAATGATTCATCCAGTTTAAAACAACATGAAAACGGCAGAAAAAATATTCGAAGTTGGCGCGAAGCGAAGACCCGTTCTGAAGAGCTTTTAGAGCGAAAGAAGGAAGATTTTATATCATTAGGGCATGAAAGTAGAGACCATTTGGTTCATTTTGCCAAGAAAGAACGCGAACACCAGCTTTCCTGGATAAATAACGAAATTTCACATTTGAGCAAGCTTAAGAAATTATTGGAGAAAGGGGAAAAACCTAAAAATACGCATAATAACATTCTGCAAACAATTTTAGAAAAACCGCGTGTTGAGGACATGAAAGGGCGCAAGAAATCCACCACTGTATATATTGTTACTACTGAGCGGTCATCGGATCAATCAGGGGGCTGTTCACCTTCATGTGATTTGAAGACTTGCAAGAATCCCCGCTGTCGTGGGCGTTTCGGCAGTCCACCCTCAACTTCTTCAAATAAAAGCAGTCAAAACCGAGAAAGAATTCCAAGTCCAGGGCATATTTGTAAATGTGACGGCTCACTATGCACCTGCAAGTCAGAACTACCAAATTTAAATTTGAGGCCGCCGAGTTTAGTAGGTCGTGGTGGAACCATAGCAAATATTGGGAATGAAGTAATTGACTTGCAGAACGCGCGCCTTGTTAGTAGCGAACAGTTCACCACCAGTAATGATTGTGAAAACCGCCACGCTTCCGTGCGCCGTTATACTTTTGAAATTCCCCTGGAAAATAACGCCGAAACTGCAGACAAGGCTGCTAATCAACCACGACAAATAGAATGTTCGGTTGTTAGAAGCCCGCCAAGTTCGCCTAAACGCGAAACCAACAAACAGGCAAGTTCTTCAGGAGCTGCTTCGCCAAAACGCGCCAGTCGGTTATCTTGTGAGCTTGTCATCACAGACGAAATTGTTGGGGCTGAAAAAAATAATAGATCGTCATCTCCACAGCGATGCACATGCAAGGCTGCACGTAGCACTTCTCCAAGTAGATCTCCAAAACAGGTTACAGCAGGCCGCTGCAATTGTGACAAAAATATTCAGACTTCAGAATCGCTGCTGGATTTGAAGAATTCCAGTAGTAGTGCTTCCAGTTCCTCAGAATCAGATTCCACTTCAGACAGTTGTCCACCTCAGCTGTGTCGCTGTTGCAAACAAAGGTGTGATAACATGCTGCGAGCCCGTTTGGAAGCATCCAAAAGGAAAGCCACCTTTTGCCACCCGTGTTACAACCAAAACAAAGTAAAAGCGTACTGTATGTATCCTGGTCACATCTGCAGGTGTTACAATACCGACCAGGGAGAGACTATTCAGAAAATGCGAGAAGCAATTCAAGAGTTGGAACATCTCGAAGCAGAGGAGGAATACTGCAAGTGTTTATATGCAAACGCCCACTCCTCTTCTAATTATTGCACAAAATGTAAGTGCAAGTTGAAAAAGAAGCATAAAAAACCTAAAGGAGGAATGGCATATGTGTTGACTTTGGAGTCAGACACAGAAAAGCATAAAAAACACAAACGGAAAGCACAGCCTGTTTTAGAAGAGATTAAAATTAAAGTGGTAAGTCCAACAAGTACCAACTCACATAGAGGGCAGTTATCACATGATTGCAGCGACGCTTGTAAATGCAAGGAAGACTCTGGCAAGGAAAATGAAAAACGCCACAAAAAAGATAAGCATAAAAAAAACAAGTCTCGAAGACCTACCTTGCAGGTATGCAATTATATTGTTGTTTAAAATGTATGACTCATTAATTCATTTGTAGGAATATTTGTGTGAAAATAAGCCAAATTTCATTGCTTCTGCAGAGCAGAGAAGAAAATGCTTACTTGATCTAGCATACATGAGAGAACAGCGTTGTCAAAAGTACAAACAGCTGTTGGCTTTAACTAATGGCATTCCATTAAAAAATAGCACTGCTGATAACACAAGTAAGTGGTATACAACATATTGCATGCCTGGACATGGCATAGGTGTGCACACTTTTGAGAGAACAATTTAATAACAAGAGAACTAATTGCATGTCGCAGATGGTTACTAGTGTTTGTGTAAGTAAAACATTTTTATTTTGCTTTTTAGAAAAACCACATGTCTTTTCTTCCAAAGAAATGAAACGACAAACCGCCAAAAAATACAAAACGTTACCTGAAGTACAACAAAAATTAATAAATAATAAGGAAAAACAAATAAAAAAAGCCAATAAATTATTAGCAGACATATTTAATCAGGTAAACTTCAATTTCAAGGTTTTATTAATGCAAAGTTTTTATGTACACTAGCACCTCCATTATTCCTAGTAATTACTGTTAAAAAAACACCAGAAAATGAAAATAGAGGAGTTTTAAGTAACAAACTATGTTCATAAAATTTATTAATATACAGGGTGTCCCACGACTTGAGGTCACTACTTCGTGTACGTAATCTTTAGACCAAATATAGTTAAAAATTCTAATAAAGTTATGCCCTAAAGTAAACCGTTTTCAAAATACAGAGTGTTAAATTATTATTTATTAAATAATTACAATTTCAGAAAAGCCAATATTTTTATTTTAGTTTAAATTCACTATAAAGATTGTTCAAAATGGCCACCGTTGCTCTCGAGACATGTTCTGGCTGTTCTTAAGAGAGATCTGGTTGCCCTACATAACATATCATTTTTATTCCGAATTAGTTCTGCTGCCTCAAAAAAGTGTTTCCTAAAATCTTCAACAGTCTTTGATGGTGTTTGATATTCCATATCTTTCATATGACCCCGCAAATAATAATCTAAACAAGTTAAGTCCGGAAATTTTGGAAGCCAGGGACGCTGTTCTCCTCTACCAATTACACGTCCTTCAAACCGTTGATCCAAAAATTGGCTTACACATAATGCAAAGTGCACAAGGGCACCATCGTGCCGGTACCACATATCATGTCTGATCACCAGAGGGACATCTCTAACAATTCTCCCAAATGATCTTCTAGAAAATTTAAATATCCGTCCAATGATTCTCAAAAACGAATGGACCAATGAGCATGTTATCAATTATTCCACTGTGATTTCGTGTGGATTCTCCAAATCCCAGAGTGGCTGTTCTTTCTGTTCATTAATCCATTCCTTGTAAATGTTGCTTCATCCGTGAATAAAATTATGTAGGTTTTGATTTTGAATGATCCAGAGGGAAAAATTCCATACGATTAGCGGAATCTGTAGGTAAGAGGGCTTGAACAGGCTGGGTATGAAATGGATATAAACCACAACGTTTTAATGTTCTCCAAACTCGCATTCGTGGTACATTAACTTGTGCAGATTCACAGCACACAGAGGTGCTGGGATTATTATCAATTTCTCGCAATATGTTGTCCTCATTGTCTAGTACTTGGTGTATTGAACGCTCAGTCGACGGTTTCATGAGAGTTACATGTTCACGTAGGTGCTTGTGCACGCGTTGGAAAATTCGTAGGTCTGGTAGTCACCGATTTGAAAATCTCAACCTATATTCTCGAGTAGCTGCTACTGAGTTGCCATAACAAAAACTGTATATGTAATGAATATCAGCATACGTTCACATTGTAAAACTAAACATTATCAACACAGTTAATAAGCGCAAGCAGAGAAATCAACTTTTTTTTTTAATAGCGTTTATTTGCAATCTGTTAGTTATAACAATAAGCAAATCAGATTTAAATAAGACAGTAAATTACAGTGGAATGTACATGAGGAGCAAACACCCAGTGGCATTCCAACTAATAAATTATGTTACATATGTATATAGAACAAATAGGTACAACTCAAAAGCGGTAAGGAAGATCCGTAGGCATGAAGCGCTTAAGTCTAGGCACTTGGTAACTGTTATCAAGGAAAGACAGCGCGAGGGGATTGGGGTGCAGTTCCAATCGCTAAAGATACTTGGCACTACACTGCACTATTTCTTTAACTGATTTGATATTAAGGTCTTCTCGGATTTCTCTAACATTCAGATATTGGAACGGTTTCAATCAAAGACTGTTCATACTATCTGTGATGCCCCCTACTATATCCCAAATCATCTTTAAGGTGCTTTACTGTTTGACATACAAGTAAATAATATCATTTCCATAGTAACGTGAACAGTTTGTATCAAATACCACTTAATATCATTTTTCTATTTCGGTTTTATAAAGCCGTTCTAAGCGCACTGTTTTAGCTTAAAAACAGTACGTTAAGGACGCCTA
>JABXWE010019757.1:0-31363 GCA_014611495.1 Limonius californicus | reverse complement strand
TGCCAGAAAGTTGCTGTAATTCAATAAACTGTATTTATAAATTTGTTTCGTAAACAAGTATACCTCTTCAAATGTAAGTTTGCAAATAAAGGAGTAGAAAACAAATTCCAAATTTGGTTTTTTTTGGGAATCATCATCATCTGACATGGAGCTGACACGAAGGCCGATCCTGGATACGCCAGGCCCACCCCATGCCAGTAAGGTAAGTAGGAATTTCGGGATAGGGTGGGATCGGGTGGGGCATTGCACAACGTTAGCATGTCTGCAATGCATACCGCAAGACACCGCTGCTGCAACACCAAGTAGTTAGTAAGATACGCCGCAATGGGATGTAGAGTGCGTACCCGAGACCGTTATGCTCTTAAGCATTTGAGCCTACTCCAAATTTGGTTTTTCTGGGAAGTCGTAAAAATTTTAAATTTCTGACGTTTGCTTTAAATAGACAAATCGCATTTTAAAAATTTGTTTCAAGCGCAACTTTATCTTTTTAAATGAAGAGTTTTCCAGTAGAACTGCAGTTTTAGAACACCAAATAGGCATACATTTTCAAGTACCTTATATAATACAGGGTCCGCCAAAGGAACCTGACGATTTTTGGTATTCAACTACAAATTTATGTAACAAAATATTTATTTTCACATACAAGTAATCGATAGTATATTACATGCATTTTATTTATGGAAAATAATGTCGCTTAAATGATGTCCTTCACCGCGTATACACTGTTCCAAGCGGTCTTGCAAATTGTTCATTACTCGCTCTAGCATATTCACAGGAATTGCACGAATTTCATTGCGAATGTTTTCTTTTAATTCCTGAATTGTTTGCGGTCTATTTAAATACACCTTGCTCTTCAGATAACCCCATAGCCAATAATCACAAACGGTCAGGTCGGGAGACCGTGTCGGCCAAGGAACATTCCCATTTCGCGAAATTACTGCTGCTGGAAACATTTCTTGCAGTCGAGCTATTGACGCTCGTGCTGTGTGAGCTGTTGCTCCATCTTGTTGAAACCATACAGTATTCATATCAATGTTTTGTCGACGAAGCTCTGATACCAAAAAGTTGTTCAACATTTCCACATATCGTTGCGAATTGACCGTGACAGCATTTCCACGACCATCTTCAAAAAAACATGGACCAATTATACCAAATCGCGCCACTCCGCACCATACAGTTACCTTGCGGCTATGCAGAGGTCGTTGATGGAATGGCAACTACTAGAGTCCTCTATAGTAAGAGTAAAGACATTAGCGTGGCTCGCTTTTGATTGGTTGTAGAGACATAAGGTCGATAGTTGCGTGCGTCCGCCATTAACCCTCCAAACAAACAGGTTGTTGGCGTGTTGTCATATGCGTTTTACAGAAAAATATTCCGTTTTGTGCCCTTTTGTGTGTGATTTTTTTTATAAACTGTGGTATTTGACAATTAGAGACTTTAGTAGTGAACAGCTGTTTTATTTAAACAGTATTTTCCGATCTGTAAGTATTTGTTTACCAAACATTTCAGCAGGTAGTTAGGTAGTTGTTGGAACAATTTTCTTAAATTTTGTAGAAAATGGTTGGTTGTTCAGCAGTAGGATGTTCTAATAGAAGTGAAAAAGGATTTACCATGAAATACTTTCCCAAGGATCCAAAAAGGCGAAAAGAGTGGGCAGCAAAAATGAAAAGAGCAAATTGGACACCTACTGATCGTTCAGTTTTGTGTGAGGTAAGTAATCAGAGTGATAATACTAAACATAAAATATAGTTTTTTTAGTTTACAAGGTTTTTAATACAATCATGTGCTTTTAATAGATCCATTTTTCTGCTGAGATGTGGGAAAAACCACGAGCTGATGGAAAACGTAAACTAAAGGCTAATGCTGTGCCAACAATATATAGTTTTTCAAAAAAAAGATAAACGTCGAAAACCACCAAAAGAGAGACGAATTACACAATCAATGGTTATTGAGGAAATCGAAGCAGGTCCATCAACTACAGTGCTGTTGCAATGTCCATTTTAAATTACTCTATAATATATTTTTGATAAATGTTCAATTAATAATGTTATATTAAATACAATACTGTAAATATCAGGTAATTGTGTGTCGTTATTTTCTTATATACCAATTAAAATCCTTTTTTGTAGTAGATACACTTTAACAACAATATAAAGTATATTTTGTCTCATTTATCGTTGAATAAATAATTCTAAAACACTCTAAAACCTTGTATTTGTATTCCTCCCCATTCAACTGTGTATGAATTTGGAGGAAAAATGGCGGCGACCTTGATCATGTCTTTACTCTTACGCCGGTTACACACACGGCGGATTTTTCCGTGCGGAAAATTTACCGTCGCCGCCGTCCCAACAGTAGCCCACTGAAGTAAATTGGAGCTTACACATTTGACGGAAAAAAAAACGATCGTTTAATTTACCGTCGGCGGTAGCTGTGCAGCCGTCGAGTGCCACTGGAGCCGACGGAAGTTTTACCGTCACCTTCAACCAGTGGCCCAAGTAGCCAAATGCACGTTTACACACACACAGCGATTTTTCTACCGTTTAGAGTTATTTGCGCACTTGCTCAGTAGGATTTGAACTTTCGTATTGGCAGGTATATCAATATTTTGGTATCGTATTTAGAATATCAATAGTTTCGTGAACATGAGTGACGTTATTGATAATGAAGTTCTTATTTCATTAAATCCAAGCGAGGCCTGTTTTATGGGATAAAACCCTCGACACTTTCAAGGATAGAAACGCTACCAGAAACGCTTGGCATGAAGTTTGCCTTAGATTTCGAATTACTTCAGTGTTATTGCCAGCATTTCTACAGGTTGAATACAATTCCTCATTTTGGTATTTTTGCGCTGAATGGTATCTTTCAACCGGCCATGCAATTCGTCAAAGGAAGTCGTCGACATTCTGAAATAATTGAAGAATTTCGTGTCATCCTGCCTCAACTCTTCAAACAACGTAAGAAAGCTCCAACCTCATCTCTTCTGTGATTAATTGGATGAACCCAAATTAGTCGATTTTTTCTTCTCCTTTTCATTTGACGAGGGAATAACAATAACGCTAGAAGCTGCTCTCTGTTCATTTCAAAATACACTAAGCAATCAATAATTTGAACAACACAGTTTAAACTGAAGTGGATTGATTTCAAGGTGAGGTTACACTGCGTATACCAGCTTGCTTGCTTGCTTGCTTTGAAAGAGCGAGATCTAGGACGCGGTTTTCCAAGCATCTCTATGCACTTAGGCCACATTTGGCCCATTGTACACCCTAACTAAGAATTTTGCCTATCTGGGGTAATTCCAACTCCAATAGTGAATTTTAACGTGTCACACATCGCAGTGGCACGGGACCTACGGCTTTACTTCTTATCCGACAGAAGGCGCATTTTCAGATTTTTCCCCGCATCTAAAGGCAAATGCGCCAACCGCTAGACCACCGAGGCCGGCGTATACCAGCTTACTCCAGCTTAATCCGCCGTGTGTGTAACCGGCCTACTATAGAGGACTCTAGGCAACTACTAACGATGATTTCCCCCCACTAACCGCTATTCTACGTAATACAATGACTTCGTACTATGCATGTTAAAAACATCAGGTTCCTTTGGCGGACCCTGTACAAAGATTACCAATATCTACAATTTTGAAAGTGAAACAACAGGGAATACAATCCAGTGTTAATTTTCTTTAGATGGCTAACAATCTATTATATATTGTTAGATTAAAAATATCAGAAATTTGTCTTTAATTCGATCGCTTGCATTTTATAAATTAGCTATTAAAGCTACTTTAGCATTGAAAATGAAGTTTTGGAATTTTAATATGCAATGGGCACCAATTTTGTTGTACCTATATTGTGCAAATAATAAAAACGTTCTACGAATATCTGGAATTTTAATAAATTAATAGGAACATGGGATAAAACTCAGTCAATTGTCTGTAGATGCCAAAAACTTATTCCAATATTATCTATTTGAAATATACTTCAATAAATTCTATTATATGCAGTGAAAGTAAATTACAATTAATGAAAGGTAGTATCTAAAAAATATTGATTTAAGTTATCATGTATATTATGATTTAAGTCTAGATAATAAAAATGTAAATCCTGCATCAAGTGCATGGTTACAAGATAAGGGGAAATCCAAATTATTTACGTGTCCAGATTTTTGTTTGGATAAATTCAATATACAAAGCAATCAACACAGATGCGTGGAAACTTTTTCAAGTGGATAAGCAGGTAAGTACCAAAAATAAAGTATAATAGTGAATATCTATATTATTTACGGCAGTAAGATAGGTACATAATAAGACTTCTATTGTTTTAACCAGAGAAGAATAAAAGAGTAACTGGTAGGATGCAAATATGTGTTAATATTTCAGCCCTTCAGCTGTCCGAAAAAATGAATAAAACTATGTTAGTATTTAAAATAAAAAAATAGTAAGAAAATACAAATTATTAGATCAAGAGATAGTGTTTTCTTGGCAGATTATATTAAAATCGAAATGTGTGTGTTAAGTACTTTAAAAATTAATACTTTCAAATGGGAGTTTTACCTGCTATCTTTTATTTCAAAGATAAAAATATTTAGTTTAATGTAACATCGGATAGAGGTGAATCACATAAAATACATCCAAGTAAACTCCTAGAATTCATCGTTTAATATCAACATATCTTCACAAACAGCCAGTCTAATTTTACCTAAAACAGCTTAAAATTAAGTTTAGCATTAGGACTTCCTTGTATTTCCAAGACTTAAATTTTTTGAATGAAGATAAGGATAAGGTTACGTTCAAATATGGAATACTAGAAGCTTTACAAAATATACCACATTGTAATGGTGATGGTGTTGCAATAAATGATCCAAAACATATTGCAGATGCTAGATTTTTAAACCATAATATTACTTTTTTACAGTTACAGTTTTTACAGGGCGTAATGTTTCTGGAGTTGCTTTGCCATACTTTTTATTTAAATAAACGGATAGTTTTCGGCATATTGATGAGCTGTCTGTAACCGATGAATTAAAAATATTATGTTTACTATGAAGTATGAAATAAGGGAATGTAAATGTGAAAAAACTTGACAATTATACAGGGTATATCAGAAATAGGTACAAATATTTAAAATAGTAATAGATTGGCTCAAGTAGAATTCAATGATACTATTCATTTTTCAAAAATCATTTAGTTTATTTTTTTAATTAAAAAATGAAATAAAATTTTGTTTGGGAACTGGTGATGATACATAGAAAATGCATTTAAGCTGTAGAAGGTTCTTACCTAATTTTAAAGTAAATCCAAAGCGGCAAACACGTAAAAACTTGTCTGGCTTGTGATAGCAACAGACTGAATAGAAATTATTGACTTACCTAATAGTATTGCTTTGTGGCAGGTGATAAGAAATTTTTTTGCACTTCTATCTTACTCTTCTTTGCATAACATGTCTTTCAACTCAAATTTTTGTTATTTTCCTGCGGTACTCAAACAATTTTGGGTCAAATTTTCAATTATTATATCCTCATATCTTAAGGGTCCCATTGCCAAAGAAATGTTTTTTCTAGTTTGTATATATTGTAATCTACCATCGGATTTAATATTTGCACCTATTTCTGATACACCCTGTATAATTGAAACTAAAAGAAGTGACAGATGCTTATATTTTTGTTAAATCTAAAATTAAAAACGATCTAAACAATTATGCAACGTATCAAATAACGGTATAAATGATTTCGACTACGTGAGATTATTTTTGAAGCAGTATTAATAGAAGAAACAAATTATGTTAGTGTTGCTACACTGCAGTACTTTAATTTCAAATTTGGTTGAATTTTTAGGCCATGTATCAGATACTTCAGCGTCACAATTACGCTGGTATCCGGACATGGCAGATTCAGCAGACACATCTAGACAAAAATGTGATTAATAAAATAAAGTTGTACATTTCAAGATTTAGATGTAGATATAAAAACGATTGTTCCAAATATTACAAATAATTTTGAATTTAATAAAGGCTTCTTAGAGAGGTGGTTGGTAACAAAAGATGGAAAACCCATTATAAAGTGTATTCCGTTATCTAAAAATTTTCGATTTGTACGTGACTGTAACAATATATCTTTTTTTTTTTAATTTTAATTTTCTATTTGCAATCAGTAGGGGAAAGGGTTGTACTTTGGCATAGGCAAATAAACACGTTAATAAGTATTTTACTGAATAATTTGTTTCTAAGTCCACTTTTAACAATAAACAAGCTCTAATAGTTTGCAACAATCCGTTAATACACTTTAATCTCAGATCGAAACATGTCTAAAATTTTAAAACGGAGAGGAATTATACGTTTCTGCAAAATAGATATTATAAAAATTGACTGCCCGTTGCTAGTTTATATTTCTTTTGTTAAAATCTTGTCACACAAATAAACATACAATAGTTAATCGCCAGGGATTACGGCTACTTTCCAGTAAAGAGTAGATGGGTTGGTCAAAAAATCGCATGACCTTGCTAGCGCCATTTCACTCTTACTGCTAGTTTATAGAAACGGAGCGCTGTGCTAAATTCGGAAGCACACTGATACGAGGCGCCCTCTTCTGACACAGTCCAACCTAGCCTGGAATTTCGTGATATTACGTCAGATGTCTAAGTGTTTATTTGCCTATGACCTTGGACATACATCAATTTCAGGGCTACATCATAAATAAATTATTTTATTTATGGACTACATGTAGCATATAGTTCATAGATTTGCCACCAGGGGTGGCTGTGATCCTGGTTTCTTTGTTGCAAGTCAAACACATGGAGCAGAAAATTGAAAAATAAGAAATCACTATTGAAAAGTAAATTTTTTTGTCACTTAATTTCATTATACCTAACGTGAATTATTTATGGCAAAATAAAAGTCATACATGATAGAGTATGGTTTAAGCTTTAGTAACATGGAAAAGGCGACCGTGGGCTAGAGGTTAGCGCGTTAGACTTCTACGCTGAATGTGCTGGGTTCAATTCCCAGTATCGGAACATCGGATCTTTAACGGTCGTTCTCCCTCGTAGGTCAATGGCAAACCAGCGAGGTATTCTGCCTAGTAAATCTTCTCTGGAGTAGAAGTGTTTACACTTCCCCTGGTTCGGAGCCCATGATGTTAAGCTGTAGGTCTTCTAGGTCTGTGGCATTCTAAAGGCGCAACACAGGCACAGGAGAGAAGATCGCTTCGTCTCGTAAGAGATAAAGCACTCTAAGAAGAAGAACATGGTTTTCGAAATCACATTTAGCTTAACCTCAAAATGGAGGGTAACTATTATTTAACAAACTACAAGGAGTTGTACCTTGGACCTAGGGAGCGTGTTGTACCATGGACCGTTCCAAGGTACAACCCCACTACACATTACTGTAGCAATCTTAAGTTGATAATTTTTAATTACCTGATTTTTACCTCTCTTTTGTTTTACCCTTTCCTAACCAAAATCCTACGAAACCACACCTTAGCTTGGACTATCCACTAATGTTCTTCTTTTTTAAGAAGAAAACAAGATGACGCGAAGCAGTACGGGAGTGAAAGGGGAAATCACAGTAGGAGACTCCAAAAATAAATGCCAAACGACTTGCATACGAGATTCCATATTTAAATGAATATTTAGCCTGATTTCGTTTTATTTGAGTCCTAAGTTTAGTTTTATAAGTTTATTTTTGTACCCAAAAGCCACAGAAGACTTATGTGTCCACTGCTACAGGAGCAGACTACCGAGTATACTTCTATATTTCCAAATAAACATTCCAAACAATTTACTAAATGTACATGTACAGATAAATATGGGATGATAATAAAAAAAAACAATTAGTTTGGGCACAAGAAACTATTAGCCAGGAAAATATATCAAGAAGAGAATGAGTACCATCAATGGTTATTTTTGATGGATGGAAAGAATACTGTGCAAAAAACAGGAAGAGAAAGTTAAGGCAAATGCTGAAAAAGTAACGAAAAAGAGAAGAAATAAAGACAACCCAAAAAGGAAGAAAATCTAAAAGACTCTTAGAAGTCAAAACAGCCAACAATAAAGTAAATATATTCCATAGTGAGAGCTTGAAAGGAAGTTCTTGTCAGATAGACAAAAAAAATTTTGGGTTACTTATATGGTATTTATTATATTTTCCTGGAATCAAAAATCAAAAGCTAATGAAAACAATCGTGTGTTTGTTAGCAAAATGTTGTTAAGTAGCCTTAACAGATGGAAATTGCCTCAAGAGCCAGATGAAATATGGTACGACTTGGAGGAAGTAGTAGAAAAAATTCAAATAAAGAACCTTTTTTCCCATTCCGGAAATAGCAAAATATCAAATATCTGCGTGTTGAAATGCTATTATATGTAAAATTTGTATTTACAAATCTTTTAAGTATGAATCTGATGAATCTATATTTATGTATTTCTCTACGATTATAATATACTATTCTTGTTATTGCAATGACTGATAATATATCTGTGACATTGATACTATAGATTATTTTTTTGAATTGTATAAAACGGTATTTTACAATGTAATAAATAATAATAAAATATAAAAAATATATTATTTTATTCAGTACCTATCAGTTTACATATACTAAAATATTAAATATGAAAATTATAAAGGTGTTGAAAATTAAATTAAACCGAAAAAAAGGTTGACGGAATTATGAACCGTAGACGTCGGCAATTTGTGCAATGTCTGATTTGTGTTCATTACCGTGTCGAATTAACCTACATTTGTGGAATATCTATGAAGAATTTATGTTCACATGCAGACATTTAGGTACAAAAAATATTTACTTCTGATATATTTCACAATTTTAAGGTTAATATTCCAAATAAAAGCTAACTGACAATGCACCACTTGAGGGGTTTTCCATATGTTAAAAATTTTAGTTGCTAATTAATTTTAACTAAAGTCATTGAATATTTTACTCAAAAATATTCAATGCTAAAGTATTTGAAATTGCGACATTTACCTAGATAACAGTAGACTAGCCGATCGATGTAAAATAATAAGTGTAAGTGGTTCGACTATTTTTCAATAGATGGAAGCGACCGTTGAACTCTTTCATTTTATTTTTTTAAAGTATATATTAAAAGAGGCTGAAAATCAAGTAAAATCTATTAAAATAGGCCTAAAATTTAGTACTTTTGAAAGGAGTTGAAAATCAAGTAAAATTTGGAGTAATTTTAGTATTTATTTATATAAAAGAGGCTGCAAATTGAGTATAATTTGTTACAATGTGTTAAAATATTAATTTGCCCTATTTGGGTAGTATAAAAAAATAATCTAGTTTGCGATCTTTAAAAAATCAGCTAATTTTATTTAAAAAAGACAATATGATGCATAAAAAACGGGCGTATTTTTGTTTAAAAATAGGCTACTTTTTAAAATTGTCCTATACATTTTTATGCTTCTTTAAAAGCGGGGTGTTTTTCGAAAAATAGGCTAAAATATTAATTTGTCCTGAACAGGGATACTACATAATTTTAAATTTCTTACTTCACTTACTTTTATTATAGAATTCTTTCGCTAAACAAAATGTTTGTGAACGAACGATAACCAAATGCCAACTTACGTTTGCGTGCACCTTGCGTACTACGCGTGAGTCAGACAAAGACGCAAATACCGTGCAATTGTTTTGTTATGTGTGATAAGTTCGGATCAACAGCGTGATTGGCTTGAAGTAGCTTATGATAGACGTTGAGGATTCCCGAAATTTTACTTCAACGAAGCTGAAGCGAAACAGAAATAGTGAGGGGTGTTGTGAATCGTTGCGTACGCCGTATGAATAAAGACTGCACGGCTTCATCACAGAGGTATGTAATGGAGATTTTGTTAAAGCCAATAAGAGAGGGTATATTGTGTATTTATCTGTTTTAAGAGCATGTACATAGACATAACACAAGGCCACGCCATATTGAATTGAATCAGTCGAATCAGTCGTCTGTTAATTTTGGCCCGGAGTGAAGTGGTGTCCCCCTGTTAGTTTTTCGGCATTTTATCAGGAAAATAATGAAAAATTGAGCCCTAAAAGGATGTTCAGTTGGAAGAAGGTACGATGGTAGTTAGAGTACAGTTGGATTTGTGTGCGCCGGGTTAAATATGTGAATTTTTAAGTGAGAAAAGTATGTGTACATACAGGAAGATAATCGATTTGTCAACTCGAGGTTTAGATTACAATTTTCGGTGCACTAATTGACCCAAGGTAGGGGTCCTCGACAACGTCGCAAGCCTAGCGTCTTTGGTGTCGTTTGATTCGTCTTCTCGTGCAGATTCCCGACGTGATATTATTTTCGCACGTTTTGGCGGCACGAGTGCGACAGGTTAGAAAAATTAATCGGAGCATCCAGGCCGTTCACTCGCTTGTCCGGAGGTCGGTTAAGGGAAGACGCACGTCTCGTTGTAGTTACACGCGGTAGTGGGACGTGTGCCCTAGCTAGATTAGCAACTTTTGATAATTATTACCGGTCGAGTGCGGGACGAACGCGCTTATTAATTTCTATTGTTCGCTTTATTACTTTCTCGCGGTCTCCGCCGCTGCCGCTGCCTCAAACACGCTCTTTTTCACGTCCGACCGGGAAAACAGACTCGAATGTGTCGCTAATTGCGGGCCTCGTTCATTCTGACTGATAACGGTGTCGTTACGTTGTCGTTAAATGTTAAAACAGGTGACTGATAACAATTGGGAAGCCTCCTCCAGCTCGACGTAGCAGGCCATGGAAAAGATGGATGTTGATGATGCAGTTGTCGATCTCAGTATCAGGTAATCCATGAATGATCGCTTTCGAGCCCGCAATTTTTTTTTATCGATCATTTGCGCCCGCGAGATTTTATTTTATTTTAAATGAATTCGTACACAACTAACGTAACACGGTTTTATTATGTATTTGTAGTAATGCCCAACTTCCTGGTTGCATATAAATTGTTGGTATGTGTGGGTATTTATTTCCTATGTAATTATAGATTCCTTTACATTGTGTGGTTTAGGTGCGTTATTAACTTTCATGCAACAAGTGATGACACACGCATAGTGTATTGACATTGACATAATACATATCTGTGGTAATTTTTACTGCTGCAGCACTCGTTCGGTGTGTGGAATTTGACCCCCGGTGAATTTAGTAATTTTACGGCCGTAGAGTAAACTTTCATTACTGCCGATAAAAGTGCAAGTCGGTGAAGTTACCTGCCTTACGTCAGCTTGACAGTTGTCAAATTTAATGTTTATATGAAGTTGTATTGCTAACTTCATTTCGCTTTTCAACTATTACGATGTAAACGTTTTTTTGTTTATACCTTTTAACCGGTGTTGGACTGCTAAATTTTGTTTTTATATGAAATTGTATTGCAAACTTCAGTTCATATTTCAATTGTTACCATGTAACCTTTTTTTTGTGTACAAAACCGTTAATGATTGCCAAATTTTGTTTTTATGTGAAGTTGTATTGTAAACTTCAGTTCACATTTCAGTTGTTACGATAAATTTTTTTTGTTTACAAAACCATTAATAGCTATCAAATTTTGTTTTTATTTGAAGTTGTATTGCAAACTTTAGTTCACATTTCAATTGTTACGATGAAACGTTTTTTTGTTTATACATTTTAACCGGTGTTGACTGCTAAATTTTGTTTTTATATGAAATTGTATTGCAAACTTTAGTTCACATTTCAATTGTTACGATGACACGTTTTTTTGTTTATACATTTTAACCGGTGTTGACTGCTAAATTTTGTTTTTACATGAAATTGTATTGCAAACTTCAGTTCACATTTCAATTGTTACGATGTGAACGTTTTTTTGTTTACAAAATCGTTGATAGCTATCAAATTTTGTTTTTATATGAACTTGTATTGCAAACTTCAGTTCACGTAAACATAAAAACTTTTACATCGTAACAATTGATTACGATGTAAAAGTTTTTATGTTAACAAAACCTTTGATAACTGTCAAATTTAGTTTTTATATGAAGTTGTATTGCAAATTCAGTTCAGATTTCAATTGTTACGATGTAAACGTTTTTTTGTATACAAAACCATTGATAACTGTCAAATTTTGATTTTATATGAAGTTGTATTGCAAACTTCAGCTCGCATATCAATTGTTACGATGTGAACTTTGTTTTGTTTACGAAATCATTGATAACTGTTTAATTTTGTTTTTATATGAAGTTTTATTGCAAATTTCAGTTCACATACCAATTGTTACGATGTACACGATTTTTTTGTTTTTATTTGAGAAGTTGTATTGCAAACTTCAGTTCACATTTCAATTGTTACGATGTACACGTTTTTTTGTTTACAAAACTGTTGATAACTGTCAAATTTTGTTTTTATATGAATTTGTATTGCAAACTTCAGGTGACATTTCAATTGTTACGATGTAAACGTTTTTTTGTTTACAAAACCCTTGATAGCCGTCAAATTTTGTTTTTATATGAAGTTTTATTGCAATCTTCAGTTCACATTTCACTTGTTACGATGTAAACGTTTTTTTGTTTACAAAATCTTTGGTAACTGTCAAGTTTTGTTTTCATATGAAGTTGTCTTGTTAAGTTTAGTTCACATTTCAATCGTTTTGGGTTGTATATCTTAGATATAAATCGGTTAGGTAATGTTTTAGTGAACTTACCCTTCTCCAGCTATCTAGCGCAATGCTTCACTCCTGTTAAATTTGTTGTTTACCGTGAATTTGTATTTGCTAATTTCTGTTCATACTCAAAGTTTATGCATAAACATATAATAAAGTAGTTTTTCTTGTGAATTTTTGCTTAGCAGGTGTCCAATTTGAAGTTTATATGAAGTTGTATTGTAAACGTCAGTTTATATTTAAACTTCAGTTCAGATTTCAACCGTTTTGATGTAAACGTTTTTAAGTTTTGAGTTATTAAGTACGAATACTGCTTAGGTAATATTTTATTGAACTTATATATGTACCTACGTGCTTGACAGTTGTCAAATGTGGTATTTATAGTGAAACTGTATTGTTAAACTTCAGTTCATATTTATGAAATTGAGTTCATAAAATTTCACTTCATCAAGATTGGCTAAGATTTTTTAATAAACTGCTGTCAAATTTGATTATTACATAGGAAGTTGTATTGAACTTTAGGTCATGTATCAGATGTTTTGACGTAAACAAATAGTGATTAGTTTTATTATTATGAAGCTTCGCAGGCCTTAGAGGCCCATTGCTTTTGGTGTTTAAAAACTAGAAATATTGGTTAGGTAATTTTTGGTGAATTTACCTACCTATGTCAGGTCGTTCTTGATAGCTATCAAATGTGGTGTTTTTTGTGAAGTTGATAATTTTTCACATCCAGGGCCGTGGCTGGGGCAAATTTAAAAATGGCGCGTTTTGGGTAAGCCTTGTAGTGGAATTTGGGGAAATTGTGTTCTAGTGTCTACAAAACTTATTTTTTACATATGACAACAGTAAATTTACATTGCAGAGTGTAACGAAATTCTATTGCTCGCGGTAGTAGTTCAAGTAAGACGGTTTGCAGGTTGGAACGCACACATTTGTAACACATGGAAACTTTTGAAAAATGTACAATGTACGCGATAATGCCATTTTTCGTACTCGTGTGTGACAGTTTTTTATGAACTTATTAGATCGTCCATGTAACCATTTTGGAATTTTGGCGCCACATCAACTCGGCGCCTTGGACACGTGCCCCTTTTGTCCCTGCCTTTATGCGGTCCTGTTCACATCTAAACTATTTCGGTACACCATGTTTACCGCAAAGATTAGTTATGGTAATGTGGTTGTAAACTTTGATTTTTATATGAAGATATATTGTATATATTCTAATTGAGTTGATATAAGCATTTTTTTTTAATTTTACGCTTTCATCTATAAACATCGATGCTCGTTTACCTGTTTACAACCGGCCTATCAGCTAAATCAAATTATTGCGCTAGAAGGGATTTTAGGAAGGATGGATGGATATTGCGTACAGCCATAATTTTGAAGATGTATAAACGATTGAAAATTATAGCTGTATAACTTCCCATATTCTACATCTTCGTAAGATCCCTTAACTCGAATAATCTTTTTTGTATGTTAGACCGGTTCTAGACAGGTAAACGAGCATAAAACCTTCGGGCGTTTTTAAAAATCTCATGTAAGTAATGTAACAGAAAGGGAGACAGTATTTTTATTGTTCTATTCTATTTAGTCCTGTAGCCCGCTATTAACTGTAGAAGCACTATAGGCAACTTTTAAGCGAACTTGCGTATCTACCTTTCTTTGTGCTTAATGGCTGTCCGTATGATGTTTGTATTGCTGACTTTAGTTCACATCTGAAACATTTTGACGTAAACATTTTTAATTTTCATAACTTGCAGTAATTACTTAAGGAAATTTTATTTTGAAGTTTGTGAAGTTGTACTGCTTACTTCCCATTCTATGTTAGCCGTTTTGACCCAAACTTTTCCATTTAAACTGCTTGCGACTTACTTCATGTTTGGCTGCTGCCAGATTTCATGAAGCAAAACTTTGATTGAGAATTTAAATATTTTTTAGAATCCAGTTACAGTTTTCACAATTTTCATATATCTGAAGTTAGCTGTTATATATAATGTTACATGTTTGAGGTTTGACAACTGTCCATTGTTTTATGATATTTCGCCCCCATTTTAAATTGTTTTTTATTAATCTACAGAAATTTAGCTAAATTACCTGTAGAAACAGTGTGGTATTGAAATTGCGTCGTGTTTTCTATCTTGTTTGTTGATAGCCGAAAAATTGTTCTTAATTTTGGCAGTTGTCAAATTGTAAGCGATATAGCTAACTTCATATCTGATGCAAACGTAACGTAAACATATTTTAAAAGTTGTTACAGGTTTAGTATATACATATTTATATGCTAACGGAATTTAAATTTAAATTGTCTTCGCTAGGAATGTACGCTACTATAATAGTTTTCTACATAAACTAAAGTTAACTGTTGTATACCATTATTCTATTTTCATTCATTTAGTTGAGGTTAAGCTAATCTTTTGACATAATACGCCTGCATATGTATTTAAGAATAATTTTTTTTTGCTGCAAGTGCTCCCCTAAAAACTGACATTGATGTTACATATTTTGATTATTTATGGCAGTTGAACTTCTGTATAGCTAAGTGCATTGTTTTGACTTTCTAGGTTGAAACATACAGAGTGATTTCACACCGGCGCGAAAGCTGAGCATATTTAACCTCTAATTTACCTTGTAAACTTTTTTTAAATTTGGTGGGAGCTGCACGTCGCGAGAAAGAGTGGGCACTAGGAGGAACGGAGAGGAATACAATGCATATGAGCAGTTAGCATTCGGTACACTCAGTAATTAATTTTAGATTGAAACTCCATTTCACGCACTTTTCATTAGAGTGTACCGCGATATTGACTGCTACAAACACACGATGCAAATAAACTCTAGGCCTGCCCCACCAATTTCGTGGTAGTGTGCAATGTTCACCCACAAGCAAGATTAAATCAGTCAAGCTTGCATTGGGCTTTAAAGTTATTTCGTAAAACCACTAAAATGGATATAACTTTTTTGTTTCTTCGTTGTTTTAGAAGCGAACAGTCCAAACTTAATTTCTAGTTGAGTGTAAAAAGTAGATGAAATCTGACCCAGAAGTCAAAACTTTGGTTAAAAAATTTGGAAATAAGGTGTGTTTATTGAAATTGTTATTTCTTTCCAAAACATCGTTAGACATCTCTTCAAATATTGAATTAAAAAAAATTGCAGCGATCTATTTTTTTGGAAAACAACAATAATTGTTCAGAAGCTACAAAAAAAAAACTTAGGTTAACTATTTCTGTTCCAAGACTCCTTCCAAGATATACCCGAATTTATACTTATTTAAACCAACTTTTCATTCCTGGGTCAGATTATATCCACTTTTCACATTCAGATGTACAATTTTCTTGGTTAAATGTTTAGCTTGGACTCTTAGTTTCCAAAACAACGAAGTTTGTCACAATTGGGCAAGAAACAAAAAAGTTATTCACATTTTAGCAAATTGATAAAAAAAACTTTGAAGTCCATATCTCCGCAACAGTGCCGAATTTAAAAAAGTTTACTGGGTGATTTATAGGTTAAATAAACCTCAGTCAAGCGTGGTTAAATTTTTTGCACATATTTCGTATCACCCTGTACCGTTTAAATTTACTTTTAAAAGTGACTTGACTTTCTTGTAGTTGTGTTTTGATAAATGTCAAATTTAAAATTGCATTACCAACTGGATTCATGTATATCTTTTTGAAATGGCGCGCCATGAATACATATTTCATATTGATTTGAGCTGAGGGACAAGTAGAACCCAGATATAACGACCGTTTATGAAGAAATGTTTAAATTTGCATTGTTTGCTGTACTTTGCTTACGGCTATCGCTTCTCCCGGAAACAACGAGCAAGAATTAAAATATGTTTAGCATTTATAAATTCGTGTTACTCAGAAATGCATTTTACCTTAAAACATCTGCGAAGCATTGTGGTTTAAATAAGGTATACGTTTTTGGACTGGGTCCGTTGTCTCAATTTATGTCAGTATTTTCTTGAGTTATACCTAGCCGCCAAAGTTTTACAAGTGCACTTAGGATAATCCCCAAATTTATGACGTTTGTCTGGATCTTGAACAGTTGACGGGCTTTGTGAATCAACTTGTAGAAATGATGAAATGTTTAGTGGTACACAACTTTTCTTTTTTCAATTGCTTCTCAATATTTTCAATATGTTTTACATAACTCATTGTAAATACTGAACACACAATTCTAAATGTTTACAACTTAATAATATTATTGTTTAAAGTTTAAATGCAAGTACATACAGATATCGTTTTATTTGCAAGGTGAAATATTTGATGGAAGAATTTGTCTTGTCCCAAATCTTTAATTTAGGGTCACAACGCATGCTGCTTTGATATACATATAATCGTTAATTGCAAACTATTTTATGATTATAAATGTAAAAACATAAAAAATAATGCTGGTTTATGTAGAACTGTTTGTCAAAATAACAGTGTATAAAATGCGAATATATTATTTATGGTATTTTGAGTACAGAGGCGACCGTGGGCTAGAGGTTAGCGGGGTTCAATTCCCAATACCGATACATCAGATTTTAACGGCCGTTCTTACTCGCAAGACAATTGCAAACCAGCGAGATATTCTGCCTAGTAAATCTTCTCTGCAGTAGAAGTGTTTACAGCTTCACTGATTTAACCTTGCTTGTGAGTGAACATTGCGCACTACCCCGAAATTGGCGAGGGAGGCCTGGAGCTCATTTGCATCGTGTGTTTGTAGCAGTCACCATCGCTGTACACTCTAGTGAAAAGTGCGTGCAATGGAGTTTCAATTTAAAATTAAAGCAGGGAAGACGTACGCGCGTTTCTTTTACTGAGCGTACCGAATGCTAGCTGCCCATATACTTTGTATTCCTCTCTGTTCCTCCTAGTGCCCACTCTTTCTCGCGTCGCGCAGCTCCCACCAGCAAGGTTAAATCAGTGAAACTGTACACTTGCCGTGATTCAGAGTCCACGTTAAGCTGTAGGTCCTCTATTATATATGTGGCACTCTAAATAAATGTCATTTGTCATTTATTGCAGTTACATTGTTTTGAGTACCTACAGCAATGTATGCAGGGTTTTGTGTTGATTTCAAATACGCACAAATATTCCACTTCTATTTAAAGTAAGTTGAGATCGTTTCCGGTAAAACGGGAAGTGATAAAGAGTTAAGCAATCAAATAGCGCCAAATTTGGTTCAGTTTGCGGATGTATAATTTGCATCTTAATATTTAAAAATTCTAACAGTGCGTTTCATTTAAACCCGGTGCAGTTTAAGCAAAATTTATTTATTGTAAAGCCTTCTATTTCGATAGGTATCAAATCTGAAGTTCCATTGTTGTTACTTGTGTTTTATTTTTGACATCACAATCAGGCTGTATAGATCCATTCCTGGACGTAAGCCTTCCGGTTTTCATTCCAATGTCTTCCCTGAGCTACTCACATCCACTTAATTTCTGCTATATTTTTTTGATGTCGTCTCTCGATCGGGTTTTAGATATAATTCTTTGTACAGGGTGCCCACCCGTAAACGGCACTAAACCTTAATTTTTTGAAAATAGTCCGAACGGGCGAAATTATTTAGCCAGGGGGGCGATGTAATACGGTTGTTTCCGTTCATCTATCTTTAACCCCGAAATTAAGGTGATTTTCGCCCTAAAAATGTTAAATGGCAGGGTTATTAAAACATATATCGTTTGAAAAAGCTCGATGAATTTGCTTTGCAGTAGTGTTTATATATTTGGCTTGCGAGCATAGTTCCTGCGAAAATGTAGTCCAAAGTATTGGGGTAGTAAATGTCCGAAATGAGCATCATCAGCGTCCGTACAGTAATAAAGGTTACGCGCAAAATGTCGTCACACATTCTGAAGCATTTGTATAATGATTAAACGATATTCGTTGAGTATATAGTAAATCTAGTAAAGAATCGAGTTGGGTTGTGTAAATTTTACTCTTTAAATGACCCACAAAAAGAAATTAGCGGAGATGAATCTGGCGAGCTTGCGGGCCAGTTTCTTCCAAATTATTGACCCGGAAACCTTCAATCCAAATACTCTCTAAGAACTACTGCATAATGCGAAGTAGCTCTGCCCTGTTGAAATATCAAACGGTCGTCGAGGTAATGCTCATCATTCTCTATATCAGCTGATCTGATACTAGACCAATGTTGTCTTGTAATAATTCCAAGTACATCTAATTACCAGCTGAGATAAAAGGACCAACGATACGATCACCAAAAATGTAAGCACAAACATTTAATTTTTCGGGGTGTTGAGTATGTGTTCCGTGAATTATCCTCGGATTAGAATCTCACCAACAACGACAATTATGGTGATAGACGACACAATATATGAAAAAAGGCGGAAAAATGTTAAAAAGAAAATTTGAATTATTTATGTACTGTTCACCTATAGTCAGTCTCACATTGAGTTCTTGTGGGGATAAAACTTGTGGTGATTCAAAACTGGTTGAATACTGGTTCGATTAACACCGAAAACAATAGCCACTTGCCTTGTACTCAACGTAGGATCGACAACAATGTAGAATTTCTTACCGGATTTTCAGCCCTTAACTTTTTATTTGCTATAAACCCGGTCTCCAGAAATTTTCGTACTAACTCCAAGACATAATTGCGATTCACATGCCCATATTGCTGGCTGAACAGTTTGGCGCTTGTGCTGGCACATACACTGTTCAAGAAGCAAAACGCTATCATTTCAACTCTTTCTGAAATCGAATAAACTATTTTTAATGTTCAACAACAAAATCATTCAAATGTTTGCCTGTGTATGGTCAACGAATGCCGTCTAATCATTCTACAAATGCTCCAGAATTTGCGACGACATTTTGAGCAGTATTGTTTCTTTGAACAGCATTTTCGCGAGAACCAATGCACGGAATCGAAAAATAAACACACTACTTTACAGCAAATTCGTCAAGCTTTCAAATGGCACGTCTGTTGATACCCCTTGGCATTTAAAATATTTAGGGTGAGAATCACCCCAATTTTGGGGTCGCAGATAGGTACACGAAAATAGCCATATTCCATTGATTCGACCCATATCCGTGATGTCATTTTTCAATATGTTGCACTGAATTAACAAATTGTCAGAAATCTATTTTGAACTTTGGTAAAGAACGTCTTGCATCATACTAAATACGTCATTGATATATATATGACGTGCTCGAATTTTAATCTAATCAGTTATTACGTTTCTGTGAAATTTCTCATTGCTATGTGTTGTCTTTTCAGGATATCTTAGCTTTAACTCCGCCTATATCGCCTACCAGATAACTGAACTATTTTTTAGTATTACAAAATATTCTCTAATTTTGCCAGATATTAATAATTATTTACAAAATGAATTAGAAAATTTAGGACGATTTTAAATTATTGAATTAGAGCGCTATGAGCGATGTGAAACACATGATCAGATTTCTTCAAGGTTAAAGTAGGTAATTTAAGTAAGGGGTCGGAAATCTTTCGGCACTTGTGTAACCAGTAAGTGGCGGCGTGCAGGTGGGGGGCGGACGTCATGTGACACCTCTAGGAAAAGATTTTTTTTGTAAGCGTAGCTATGAATCTATTGATGTTATCTTAACCCTTAAATCGGAAAGTGGTATATTTTTCGATCTACAAAATCTTGAATCCACTGCTGTGGGAAGGGTATTGGAGCTAGGGTGGCGAAGCTCCAGGTGCGTACGTCTATCCAGTTGGCGTGGTGGCAGTCACTACCCTTCCGGTGAGTACCTGCGAGCTATTGGGGTTGTGGTAGGTTCTAGAACACCACGTCACAGACTGACTATTATACAATCAGCTTTGCGATGAGTGAAACCGATAGAAAGAACCAATCGAAATGTGACAGCCGATAATCGGCCCTCGAAGCAAAATCCTGCAAAATTTTCAATTTATTGCTCGTGTTAGTAAATCGCTTTCTAGTTAATTATAATTATATAATATGTTACTCCATTTCATATTATTTTGTTGTTAGATCATGAAGATACATTTTCTGAGAATCACTGAAAATTGATAAATTGGACTGGTAAACTCGACCGTCATAGCGGGAGGATATGTTTTTTTACAAAACATTAAGTACGCGGGCCGCACGAAAAAAAGTATTGAGGAAACTGCGCGTGCCGCATGGAAGGTCCTAGAGAACCGCATGCGGTCTTCTAGCCAAATTGATGAAAAATTGAAATTAAATACAGCTTGACTGATTTAACCTTGCTTGTGAGTGAACATTGCGCAGTACCACGAAATTGGAGGCCTGGAGATCATTTCATCGTGTGTTTGTAGCAGTCAACATCGCTGTGCACTCTAGTGAAAAGTGCGTGCAATGGAGTTTCAATATAAAATTAAAGCAGGGAAGACGTACTGAGGGCACCGAATGCTAACTGCCCACATACTTTGTATTCGTCTCTGTTTCTCCAAGACCCACTCTTTCTCGCGATGCGCACCTCCCACCAGCAAGGTTAAATCAGTCAAGCTGTACACACATAACCTCACATTATACGCGAAACAAAATATTGAAATCAATGAACATGTTTTATGAAAACAACAGTTTTGTGCTGTAAATGGTCGGCAATTAATTGTAATTCAATAAATGCTGTTTATGAATAGCCAACCCAAAATACTCATGGCAACATTAGTCGAACATCGGTGACGTAATTCCGGTCTGTCAATGCACTTTGGTTTTCGCATTTAAATATCAATTTCGCAATGAAATTTCTGCTAGAATTGACTTGAGATGGTGGTTTAAGTAAATAAACTTTGGAAAACCCCTTATCACCACGATATTTGGGACACCTAAATACGCATTTAAATTTCTAGGTAAACAATTTTTTTTATTATAATTTATAAATATTGTAAAATATATTCACAATTTTCATTAAGATGTAAAGTGCATACAAGTGAATGATTCCACTACAGCAGAAAGTGAAATCTGATCATTGGTTAGGTTAAACCAAATTTTGGAAATAGAAGCACAATCGAATGATTTTAATTGTTGTGTATAGACAGTCCATTATACTGAGTGAAACATATTACAAAGATAATTAGGTTTGTATATGTAATATCCATATAAAACAACCTCGCTTAAAGTAAGTAAGTGGGTGGAGATACAGCCAATGTAAGATATAATGGAGAGAGTATAATTACAAAAATGCTGTAATTGTTGAATTGTGTTTGTGTGGTAGCGTTGATATGAGTATTTCAAAGTTTTGTTTGTTTGATCAATTGGAATTGTGGAATACACACTCAACATGTTTTGTATTGGAAAGCCCACTTTTAAAAAGTCAATGTATGACTTTATAACCTTCGTTATTGAACATGCCAGCAATGTACTTATTAAATTATTTAATAAACTTGACATTTTCTGTATCTATTCACGGTTCTGTTTTTGTATGCTTGCGAGTAAATTCAATAATAATGTTGTATAGCTGCCAAATTTTGACGTAGAAAGTTGTATTCATAACCTTCAATATTGTTTTTCTATTCCAAGCAATGCATCTTTTTCCTTTTGCTTAATTTCATGACAACTTCCTACTTACTTTATGTAAACTTTCATGTAATTCTGTACAGTTTCGTTAAAAACCGGGGGTTATTACAATTTGTTGTATTTCCTGTTTTCATGCGTTAATGTTTGATTTTATTTGCAATAATCGTATTAATGGCACAATTTAAAAAACTATTGACTAAGTAAAGTTTCAGAACTAACAAATCCAACTAAGCAAGCAATGTAAGGCAATTTAAGTTAAAATAGTATTCGGAATCCATAAAAATGCGTGTGAATATTCGTAACAATATCGAAGTTTGAATTGATATCATAATGTAACATCTCTATATAATGGCAAGTTTGGTTGCAACAAGCGAATTTTAACAAATTATAATTGACTAGAAAGTTTCTATAACCTAAAATCGACTGTATTTAATAGCAATTAAGAACCACAGTTTAGTATGTACAGAAATGTTTTAGAATCAGGTATTTAAAAAATCTAAGCGGCTAACGAATTGAATTAATTTTGTTAAATGATACTTAAATTGATTATTCTTGTCTTCTTCGACGCACTCGCTATTTGCCTCTACTTACATACAAACACAGTAAATAATAGAATTACCGTGAGAATTTTGAAACAATGAACATACTCCATTTGTTTAATTTTAGTATGTACCTAGTTGATGGAAATCGTTTAAAGACGTTGGTAACGCCCATCTATCGAATTGGCAATACCTTTAATACCTCTTTTGGAATGTAATATTGTTTAAATCCAATTTTAAAATAAAACTAATAAACGTTGCTGGATTGGGGGCGGTTAGTAAATATCTACGAAGCTGCTTTAATCCATTTAGTAAAATGTTTTAAACTATGTTATGACTTCACGCATGGAGGTAACGTTAACGATACATCGGTGAGGTAATACAACCTTAAACAGGATGATTCTAAACATGTGCGAAAAACTTCTAACCACGTATAGCTGAGGTTATTTAATCCCTAAATCACCTACTTTTTTTTATTCGGTGCCGTTACTGTCTTTAATGTTTTTTTTACATAACTGCATTGAAATGTAGCTTGTCTCATTTTGATAAATTTCTTCGTTTTGGAAAGCTAACAGTCCAAGCTTAATTTTCCGCCAAGAAAAATATACAATTGAGTGTGAAAAGTGGATAAAATCTGACTGGAAATGAAGTTTGAATTGTTAGTTTTCCAAAACAACAAAGTTTATCACAAAGGGACAAGAAATAAAAAAGGTATTTACATTTTAGTGGATTAATATCAAAAACTTTGAAGCCTTCTAGGTGATATAGGAGTTAAATAATGTCAGCTGTACGTTGTTAAAACGTTTCGCGCATGTTTAGAATCACCTTGTATATTTCGCATTGGCTTCTGCAGATTTATTTAGCTCGTTCTATTTATTTCAGTGCGGCCAGAAGGATTTAGTTTTTTTGCGGGACTAGCGATCTTTAGATTTTTTTGTCTAATTTAACGGTTAATGTAACGGGTGTTCAATAAATCTTTTGCTTGACAAGCTTTCGATAGGGTATGGCACAAGGGGTTATTGAGCAAAATGTTGATGCTGAATATACTTAATTAGGATTATGTCTTCGATCATCAGTAACAGAACATTCGTGGGTAGAATCAACAATACTAAATCAAGAAGAACGACACCCTCGCTTAGGGATGCCACAGGGTTTGGTATTCGGGCCGATCCTGTTTAATATATACATATGTACATGTATGACATACCAACTCCAGATTGCTGCAGCCTTGCAATGTATACCGATGATACAGCTGTTCTCACACAACATGAAGATATATATGTCGCTAATATCTTGCAAACATTCTATGGATATTTTGTGTCAGTGGTTTGAAGAATGGAATATTACACTTAATGCCTAACAAAAATATTCATACTCAGAAGACCTATAAATCGAGATGGAATTTCCATTAATGATCATTATATTTAATGGAATCTCACAGATCTAGCGGTTAAATATTTCGGCTTGTGCTTTGATCGTAGGCTAACTTCGGGCTTTCATATCAACAAAAAAATGAATGAATGGTACGCCCTCGTAGCAATATTGTATTTGCTCCTAAACAGACAGTCCAGTTTAAATATTAAATGTGCGAGATTATTATACCTTCGCATAATCAGGCCTCTATGGTATGGGGCACCGCAAGTAAAACTCACATTTAAAAAAACAACTATTGCAAAATAAGGTGCTCAAATCGCCACAGATACAGAATGCCATGTGAGGAATGAACAGTTCCATAGAGAATTGCAAATTCCAACAATAGAAGACCTAATACGAGACATAAACCTTATTTCAAAAATGTGCAACGATACCCAGCAAGGTCGTTTTACCACATTATGACTAAAACCGTGACCACGAGACTTAAACCCAGATTGCCCCAAGATGTTCTTATATGTTCAAGTGATACTGAATAGTGAACAGTTTAACAGAAAATTAATTTTGAATTATTTTACAGTAAAACGTTAACTCAGGAACAACAAAAAAAATTATGGTGAAGGGTTATTTTCGCAGTGGTCAACGGAACGGAACGGAAACTGGAATTATTCCATCAATGTTTGTAAACAAGAATTTCCACAAAGATTTCCAAGTTTTATGGTAAATAGTAGCACCTTTTCCGCTGTAGTTTTGAGAATAGTAGCGTGTTTTGAAGAAACAGGTTTTATAAATCACAGACGAAGAATAGAAAGACCTTATCGTAGAACTGCAAATGTTATTGAACATTCAAGAAATCTAGTCCATGATCTCATAATTTCAGTACGACGGCTATCTATTAGATTTAATCATAGAACCGACCCGCACTCTTCTTTCACAACACCTTCAAATGCACCCATATAAACTTCAAATGTGCCTGGAATTGTTACCCCCAGATTATCTAAAGAGAGTTACATATTGTCAGTGGTTTCACGAAAATCCTAATAATGATGAAATTTTCAATGAAATATTTTACTGACGAAACATGGTTTCATCTAACTGGGTATACCAATTCTTAAAACATGCGCATGTGGAGGGCCGAAAAGTGGTTTACATCCTTCAAAAATTCGAGCATGGAAGGAAAATTATAGGTCCAATCTTTTTTGACGGAAATCTGAACAAAGCAAAGTATCGCAATAATATTTTGAAACATTTATAAACCAACATCAGGATGAACTTCAAAATGGAAATTTTTAAAAAGCTTCCGCTAAACTACATGTTGCATAAACACCCTTGGTATATCTGCGAGCATTTTTTGATGATATACTAATTAGTAAAAACCGGTTATCTCCAAGATCATGTTATTTGACTCCTTTAGACTATGCTGTGTTTATATATATATAAAAAATTTAAGATTTATAACCAGTGCAGCCCCAGGAGGCAACTTTACTAGACAATGTCAACTAATTGATGACAATATGCTGACGCTACTCGTCGGTTTTTTATCGAAATAAATTTGTCCGCAACTTTTTCTTTAATATTATCAATGTCGTTAACTAAACTCCTGCTGATAGACATTGTAGCCAAAGCATTCAAGCGATCGTTAAGCATGGTGTTTCGTAAAAAGCTTTTTACACGCTTTAATGTGGAAAGACAACGTTCAGATTCGGCGGTTTTCATAGGTGTTGTTACAATAATATTTAGAAGTCTCAGTGTTTCCATAAAAGTTTCTTCAAGATTATTTTCTAACAAATATGTTGAAATATTCATAGCACCAGATATTTCTTTAAAGTTGAATCTTGTGTATATAACTTCTAACTCGCTTTTTAACCTTTTCTAGAAAGTATACGATAAAAAAAAACTACTCTGTCTAAAATATAAGTATAAGTTTATAAGTCCCTGCAGAAAAACGATAGGTGTAACACCTGTTTTGTGCTTTTCTCTCCATTTTTTGTATTAAATTTTAATTCGGCGTGGGCCCGCCAATGTTTTAATTTGAAGTTTTTTTTCAATCGAAAGTCTTGAAAAGTCAATCTTTAAAAGGTTATTAACACTATTCATTGTTTACTAGTCACAAAACTGCAGTTTGGAATTGAAAACATCGAGCGCGGGTGAATCTGTTTGGCCCAATAAATGAACGTTATAATCAATAATCATAATGTACGTACGGTCAGGCGATGTTTGCCGAATACAGAGAATGGTGGGGGCGGAAAAGATGCCACCTTCACGCCTACTAATTTAATCGCGCAAGGCGATCGCGAATTTTGCGGCGAAAATCGCGGAATCGATGACAATTTAAATGTTAGCTATAGCAAACAAACTTTTGCAGAGTTAGTTCATTTTAAATATTATTTAAATACAGAAAAGAAAAGATTAATTTTAATATTTTAATCATGGAGGGGGCGCACCTGTGCCCACTTATTCAAAAACCGCCACTGCCTTCGATGTTTAAGATCCTTATTGATTTATCGGTGGATTATTACATTTTAAATATAAATTTCAATCTTCTTGGAAAGGTGTGGCTTTGAATGACGTTTTATTTTAGGCTATATTATGTATAGCTAGTACAGACAGGCAATTTGTAAGACACAACCGCCCAGGACTTAAATACTCGTTGAACACACGTTCTTATAAAATGTATTTTAAAGTTGTGACTGTAAAATGTATTGTTAACACCTATAAGTGCATTTATTATACATGTATACGTGTAATTGTATATTTTCCTGTACTGTACTAATGTAAACCCATAGGTACAAATTATTATGAAAAGTATGGGAAAGTCTAAGCGAATCGTTTCGCTCATTTTTTTTAGGGAATATTCTATAATTATGATTTTGATTACTCCCAATAATTTTGAATTACACCATTAATTTCTAGATGAATGGCCATTAAAACTATCGTTTGGAGCATATTAATTGTTGATTTAATGTGTACATTGCAAGCAAATAAATTAATATCTTTGACGTGTTCATCAAGGTTTCTCGAGAATTAATTAACGATACAATTAATAGCATAAAGAGAACTTCTAACTAACTTGCCTTTCTTTGCCTCCCGCTGTTCAAAATTTGGCATAATTTTGGCGGAACTTTTGGTCCCATTATTAAACCCAATCTAACTGTTTGTGGCCATAATTATAAAAATAGCACCATTATAAAGCAAGTCGGGCGCATTTAAATCCGAAAATACATCTAGATAGCGAAGGTTTTGTTCATGTGCAAAAAAGCAGAACCTGTCACCGACTTGTCACTCATTTTTTCGTGTTGGATGTGACCCCAATAACGCCTGCAGTGTTAATTAGAAGAGTTCCGATATTAAAATTCGTAAGTAGGCATCAAATAAACTGCGGTTTATTAGCCGCCAGAATATTATTCGCGTGATTTGTGGAATACCATCAAAAGTGTGTTACCTAGCTGGTCGTGAACGGTTACCTACATTTTACCGTGCTACGTCTCTATCGAAATAGAAGCGAAATGCAGCTAAAAGTCACCGATGCATTTCTCTTTGCTATAATTAGTCGTGCGGATTTTAATGTTGAGAAATTTTAAATGACATCTGTCAACCTTTGGTATTTTCGTTTACGTTTCTCTTGCGGTTTTAAATGAAGATGCAAATGGCTGTATTATGAATGAGGATGTGTGTGGCTGTGTAGAATATTGATCTTTAAAGAATTGTTTTCTTCTGAATGCGAAAGTTCTCACGTAAACGTTGTGACAGGGCGTAATGTATTGATTGCTGCTTCCTTTTGATGCTTTTTTTAATAGTAGTTTTTTCTTGGTCTGCTTCTGCTGCCAGTGCTTAACACCGCCCCTAGAAGAAAGAGTCCGGCTTGTATTACATATCATAGAGAATACTTGAGTTAATTTTTTATTGATTATTGATAGTGCAAGTTTAAAAATTAATTAAGCTAAATTAACCTGAAATACACGTGGAATATACTTATGCTTAGTTTGTTATAATAATACGTAAGACATGTATATAGTTTCCTTCAAGTTATATCGTTATTGCTTCACAGAAGGGTGCCTGGTATTCCCTCGGTAACATTTAACGAAGTTGTAAATGCAGGTAACATAACAGATCCGGAGTTAGGAATTAAATTTGAAAGGTCAACATTTTCAAATAGCCATTTTATTTAGGTATAAAGAGTTATTTATACCCTTTTGTAATAATATAATTAGGTACATAAAACATAACTTGTACTATTTTTGGTGCCCGGACACTTCGCCCACCGACCACTTCGCCCACCCGTCTTTTAGTACCATATTGCCCAACTGGATGTCCAGTTCGCCCAATTTTTGATATATACCACATCGCCCAACACGACCACTTCGCCCAACTTTTCACGAGGGACACAACGCCCAGCAGGACCACTTCGCCCAACTCTTCGCTGGGGACACAACGCCCACCTCGACCACTTCGCCCAACTTTCGTATAGACCCACAACGCCCAAAATAGGACCATATCGCCGAAAATACGTTCGTTAGAACTCGGTTAATGTACACATACGTGGCCGGACAATTCGTCCGCCGACCACTTCGCCCACCTGTCTTTTTGTACCATATTGCCCAACTTTTCACGAGGGACACAACGCCCAACAGGACCACTTCGCCCACTTCTTCGCTAGGGACACAACGCCCACCTCGACCACTTCGCCCAACTTTCGTATAGACCCACAACGCCCACAATAGGACCACAACGCCGAAAATCCGTTCGTTGTAGAACTCGGTTAATGCACACATAAAATGTTTAAATAATATAGTAGCAAAGTTGTGTCACCACAACGCCAAAAGTATATTCGTGCGAACTCTAAAAGTCTTGATTTATTTGTAAAAGAAAGAATAATATTTTTTTGTATCCTTAATGGAAAACAGCCATTTGATTAAGTAGAATTCACAAAGGAAATGTTTTATTTTACTCATTAGCAACACTTTAATCGTTAGCAACACAACCACACAAAAAATGACATTTAACGAAAAAATTATTCACTATATTTATTGCCATAAAAATTGAATGTACAATTAGATAAATTTTGGAATGAAATTCCATTTAATGTATTTTTGGAAATTTCGTTTAATCGCTTCTCTGGCGGCTTCCAAAATACTCTCATTTTCTTCAAACTGCATCTTCTGTTAAAATTCTGTTTTGTTTAATTTGTCGTCATGCGTTGCTAAGGTTACTTTTAATAGGCAACTATGTTAAAGATTGTAATAAAACAATTTTTGTTAAAATATTCTTAGGTTTTCCACGTTTTCCATTAAGGATACAAAAAAATAGCATGTTTAACTCGTAAGAAAAGTGGTCTACTATCTCGTGAAAACTTAATTTACTCGCTAACGCTCGTAAATCAATCTGTTTCCACTCGATAGTAAACAACCACTTTTCTTTACTTGTCAAACAATCTACTATTATATGGCCACAATGAAATGGTTCAAAGCGGAACCGGAAACAAAATTTAGAAATGTTTTTCCGCGCATTTATTCCTTAAGAATGTTTTGAAATGTTTAGATAGCAAACCAATAATCGTTTACGTTTTCCCGAAATTTTCAACCTCAATGTGGAGTACTAGGCAATTTTTCAAAGTTAACAACTTTTAAGCCATTTTTTACAGAATACGTGCACGTATCAGTAAAAGATTCAGGTTATATCGTAGCTCAAAGTCGTCCAAATCTTTCGATGAAAAAATAATTTCAAAACTTTAAAATACCAAAACGTGACGCTTTCTAAATTTTCTAAAATTTATTTTTCGAAATCTGCACGCACGATTTTTTAAAATATTCTTTTCTATCGATAGTGGCGCGAATGGTAAGTGACTCTGACCATTTTTTTTAAGGGAATGGCGGCAGTTAAGGCGTCCTTTTAGTAGGTCGGTGGAACGCTATAAATTGACCAATTTGAAATACCTATAACTTCTTTGTAACTGCATTTGGAAAAATATCAATTTTACAACAACACCATTAGACCCTTCTTCGCCGCGCTAAAAGAGCAAAAATGTCAAATTTGAAATTAGAAAGGAGTTAGGAAGGCTTTTATAAAAAAAGGAAAATATTAAATAGGAACGTAAATGTAACTTTTAAAATATTGTTCTTCTTTTACCGCGGTGTATTTAAATGCTGTTACTATATACACATGTCGATCTTGTTGTAGAGTTGCGTTGTTTTGAGGTAATTGGTATTTAACTTTAAAATATTGTAAACTATTTTACCAAAATCCAACAAAACTAGGTAACACACAGAATATCGGATTGTTGTGCTAATGAGCACATTGCTGATAAGATTCAAAGGGATTAGCGTGAGTCAAGCCATAATACTTTAGCCCGAAGCTATTATGTTGAGGTAAAAACGTTTACTTGAGTTCTGAATTTCAAAGGAAAACTGATAGAATAATTTTATATACTTATAGTGTTTAGAAAATAGAAGGTTACCATAATAAAAATTAAAAATTCCTTTATTGGATTTTATTTACTTTTGCTTCTACTTTATAACGTAACTTTACAATTATTTGAGATTAATTTTGATTCCAGGAAAACTTTAGATACATATAAAGTAAATTTCTTTAATTGATTTTCCTTGGCCCTTTCTATTTCAACAATATTATTTACGTTTCTTTTGGGGTTGCGAATCATTAATTAGAAATAAATCTACCCTTTTTTATTACGAAGTTTTAACTTTTTCTTCAGATGAATCATGAGTAATTATTAACAAAGTTTAAGGAAACATAATTGTAAATAATGCAAGTTTTAAAATAATAGTAATAAATAATAGTAATAATAATAATCGTCGCATTCATTGCAAAAGATTCTTTTACGATAATGTATGCATTTATGTTTCCTTTCCAGTAAAAGTATAAATCCCAGCACTTCGATTGAGCATTAATTGAATCAACGGTATTGCGAAGCATTTTCTAATAGCAATCGATAAACGACAATACATCAAAAAATATTAAAAATATTCTGACTAAATCTCAAAAACTCCTATAAGATATCTGTTAGTACGTGTAGTACTAATGGAAAATTGCATACATTTTTTTACAATTTTGTTCTTTGCATGGTACGAAATTCTGCATTTTTATTGAGTATTAATGGAATCATTGTCATTTTGTAGTGTCTATTTTCATAATCTGTTTCAAAAATCAGTTAAAAATTGTTCTTTAGATCAGTGTCGTCTACGTATTTTATCTATATAAAAGTCATCCGATTGGTTGACAGATGCAATAATCTTAATTTTGATGGGTTCTTATAAGAGTAGCGGATTAATCACAATAAAAAATGGTTTTTGCATATTAAATTTAAATATTTCTATGATTTTTTTACATTTTTGTTTATTGATCAAAACATTACAAAATTTCAGGAATTTTATGATCGTTTATGA
>JABXWE010019756.1:0-29406 GCA_014611495.1 Limonius californicus | reverse complement strand
ATGTACAAATGTCCTAATTTCCCGAAATTAATTTCTTAACAACTATTTAAAAAGCACAACTTCAAAAAGACTTATTAATCTTCAAATTATTTTTACACCTTTTTATTTTTGTATTGTAGAAACCTAAACATATGTAAACATTAGCGTTTTAAGCTAAATAAAAAGAGTTTTATTATTATTACCTACTACAATTAATCTATTCACTGCTATAGCAAGAGGGTATGCTAATGAATAACATAAATAAATAAACACTTTCTGATTTTCTAAGAAATATCTCACTTGTTCATTTTGTAATGCAATATCTAAGTCTTTCAATAAATATTTTTAATGTCTGCTGGTTTCTAATACTGTTTGATTTATTTATTTATGCCAACACTTAATTGGCTATTGCCATAGTAATGTAAGTTGTTAAATCAATACTTAGCTATTTCACACTAACGAACATTTATTTTACTGAAGAGCTAATTATAAACGTTTTTTAAAATGGGTAAGAAGAAAAGAAATGTAGTCAACAAAACAGAAACAGAATTTACACCATCATTTTTAAGCCTTAAGAACCCACACGAATCAAATAATGGATTGTATTTAAACCATACTTACATTCCAGAAGAAGTTATCATTTACATTCTAAGTTTCAGTCACCCAGAGTATTTATTGAGTTATTCATTGGTTTGTCATAAGTGGAATAAGTTAATCAAGTCCTATACAATGTGGTCAATAATCTATGAAAGAAAATATAATCGTAAAGCAAAAAAATTACCATGGTACTTATATTGCTGTGTGTTGTCTACAAATTACTTTGATACCAATTTACTCTTAAATGGAAATGGACAAAATGGTTTGAACAACTGGGAGTGTAAAGTATGGGACGGGGATAAGTATATCGAAGACATACCGCTTGGAGCAGAGCCTCTACCAATTAATATACCTGAATTTAATAATAAAACAAGTTGTTTCGCCACCTCGTATTTTGCTGGCTATAAAGTACAATTTATTAAATTTGGAAAAAATAAGCTTTTCCAATATATTTTAAACAACTACAAGCCTCACATTTACCTGAGTGAATGGACAACTGGTAGACTTGATTGTGGATGTGAATATATACTGCAGTGTGGATTTGTTGGAGAAAATCAATCTCAAATGAGTGTTCCTAAGCCTCTTACGACACATTTAAAATCTCAGTGGGAAGAGGCCAAATGGAATAAGGTATAAAGTAAACATTTTTAATGTGCATTTATGGTTATAATATACAATGTTGTATTTTAGGTAGAACTTGTGGTTACGGAGTATCCTGAAGGAATTGAAGGGATTACCTTTGAAAATAATGGCTATAATACACATCCTTGGAAAGGACATTATGGAATTAAAATGGCAGGCGGAGTTGTAAAGGTTTTATTTAATTCTATTGAATCACTACCTGTTGATAGTAATGGAAAAGTAAAGCCAAAAAGGTTTTCAAAAATTCAGTACATCCCAAACAAATTACCTGAAACAGAAGTAGGCGACAATTTAGAAGATGTATGGAATGGAGAGTATAATGATGAAATATATTACTTTATGACTTAATTGTAAAATGGAATATAAATAATCTCTGTACATTAATTTGAAAACTGCAAATTCTTAAAATTACTAGAAAAATCATGTTTTACTATGCCATTTTTTGTTTGTTTTCACTTTGTATTTAAATAATGCCGAAGTTGTTAAGAGATAATAAAATAAAATTATTTAAAATAAAGTAAAAATACAAATTTATCCATAAAGCGCCTTTTTCGTAATATCCTATTATCAAAAACAGTTTTAACCTTTTGTATGGAATTTGTTTACCATTGTCTTGTTAGGAAGAAGCACTTTTATGTTATACATCCCCCAAATAACCACGCAGGTTTTATGAAGTTCTGCTGAAACAATATGTCTTTATTACAACATAAACTTCAGTATTGTTTTAACTTATGCTACAGTAGATTATACTATCTCTCTTTCACTATTTCTCTTTTTTGAAAAGTAGTGTGAACTAAAAATTAATTTATTTATAATTGGCCCAGATCTTTGTTCATATTTACACATCAGGTCAAGCTCAAGCTCATGCTGATCATTTTATCATAGGCAAATAAACACTTAGACGTCTGACGTAATGTCACGAAATTCTAGGCTCGATTGGACTGTGTCACAAGAGGGCGCCTTGTATCGGTGTCTTTCCGAATTTAGCACGGCGCTACGTTTCTATAAACTAGTAGTAAGAGTGAGATGGCGCTAGCAAAGTCATGCGATTTTTTGCCCGAGCTGCCTACCCTTACCTGGAAAGTAGCCGTAATCCCTGGCGATTAACTATTGTATGTTTATTTGTATTACAAGATTTTAACAAAAGAAATATAAACCAGCAAGGAGCAGCCGATTTTGGAAAACCTATTTTGCGGAAACGTTTAATTCCTCTCCGTTTTAAAATTCTATATATATTGCGATCTGACATTATATTGTTTTGCGAGTTCCTCCCTGTTTTAACGGATTGTTGCAAACTATTAGAGCTTGTTTATTGTTAAAAGTGGACTTAGAAACAAATTACGGAGTAAAATACTTATTAACGCGACGACTAACGCAGGATGCATTAGAAAATACGTTTGCGATCTTTCGGCAAAAGGGAGGTGTGAGTGTTAATCCAACAGCCAAAACCTTCAGACTTTCATTCAGGCATTTGTTTTGTTCAAACGTGAAAAAAAGTACCTCACAATCAAACTGCGAAGACGACCAGCAGGATTTTATTTTTAATACTTATGATGACCCATCAGCAACAATAAATACCGTACGTGATGTAAAAGGATCGTCGTATAACGAAAATTACGAAGAAAATGATGTTTGTGATGCCGAAACATTAACAGAAAATGCGAATAACTTTACATTAGAAGACTGCTCAGTAAAGTACACGGCGGGATTTATATTGCGCAAATGTTTATACAAGTACAAGTGCAGTTTATGTGAAAACTCATTAAAAAGTTCATCCGATTTTCATACAAATCTTGAAGATGAACTAATAAAACAGAAAGCTTATCGCACTGATAATATTTCAATTTACGGAAAATTATGCCCACCAAACAGTTTAACGAATTTTATTGTAAAACTAACTTTAAAAGTATTTGTTAAGCACTATCCTAATATTAAAAGTAATTTAAATGTACTCGCTACTTTATATGAATTATGTATAAATTATGTTAATCATATGATGCCCACGTTTTTAAACATTAATGAACGGTGTAAAGAACACAGGCAATTTATTGTTCGGTACACATTGTTGGTACGTTTGCAAAAGCAAACAACGTGGGAATCCAAATTTATAAGAAATTGTAAAAATAGGTTAAGTTCTAAAGTAGGTATAATATCTCACAATTAACATATTTGTTCGTATTTCAAGTGTGCAATAAAAATTAATTTGTTGAAATCTGTCTTTCAAATATATTTCTCTTAGGTTTGCTTGTTAACTGCTACCAGATTCCAGTATTATGTGTTTTCAAATATTATTGAAACTAGTTACAATGAATGTCCAGCCTAACGCACCTCAAAATGGTCATAATCCGCGTTTACCTGGCTTTTGGACTCTCTACTATGGCCCAGCAAAACAATTCCATACAACGCTCAGTGTTTCTAGTTTCCCTACAATATTCACTTTGCTTACCTACAATTTAGTAAGGATTTTGGTAAGATGCGCCACCTAGACTGCAAGTCCGGTAATATTTGTACTGATTCTAGTAGTGTATTACCGTCAGACGTCTAAGTGTTTATTTGCCTATGATTTTATGTATAAATGCTTTGCCATTAGTAATAATACATATAGATTAATACATTTATTGGTAATAGAAACAAACCGATTATTAGAAAATTTGCATGGTAAGTGTGAATATAATAAATACATCTGAAAGTACATACACAACACATTATATATTATAGTAACCATATCTATTACCACTCTGTTTTCCTATACTGTACATGTATAATTTATTGAAACATTGTTTTTAAATACAATTAAAAACAAATTTTCTTGAAATGTTTGTTATTAATTATCCTCCCCTAACTATAATCTTCTTTCTTGATCACAGATAATTTCTTTTTGTGGTTGTTAATGTGTTGTCTTAAACAGCTCTTATCTGCAGTTCTGTATGCACATTCTGCACAGGCAAATGGTCTCTCTCCAGTGTGTTTTGTTATATGTACTCTTAGGTTTTTTTCTACTGAAGCTTTGTAATTACATTGTGTGCATTTGAAAGGTTTCTCTCCTGTGTGAACGATCATGTGCCGATGAAAATTACGTTTTACTAAAGTTTTATAATCACATAGGTCACATTTAAATCGAGCCTCACCTGTATGTATGACCATGTGCTGTTGTAAATTACATTTATATGCAGTTTTAAAATCACATTCTCTACATTGAAAGAGCTTCAAGTGTTTTTCTTTTTCTTTTTTATAATGAGTTAACAGGTGCACCTCTAAACCATTCTTATAGGAACTGCGATAACTGCATTTATCACATTTAAAAGGCTTTCTTCCTGTGTGAATCATCATGTGCCTTTCTAGGCCATGTTTATATACAGTTTTAAATTCACATTCAGTACATTTAAAAGCGTAGGGTTTCTCAGACATGTGAATTATAACATGCCTTTGCAAGTGGGCCTTGTTCGTAGTTTTATAATCACAATCTTTACATTTCAATGATATTCCATTATGAATTTTCATATGGGCTTTCAGTTTACTTCTGCAAACTGTACTAAATTTACATAAGCTACATGTAAATGGCTTTTGTTTGCTGTGAGTCCATATATGACCCCTCAGAACACTTTTCCGAACAGTAGTATAATCACATTCACTACACTTATATGGCTTATTTCCCTTATGACTTAGCATATGTAGTTGCAATTGGATTTGTCCTTCACTAATAAAGTTACATTTGCAACATTTATATGATTTATTTTCTGTGAAAGGATAAGAATATTCTAGCTGGATACTTGTAGAAACAGGCAGAGCTTCCTTTAGAAGGTAAGAAGTTCTAATCGAGTCGTCATCTTTCACAGAGTATTCTTCTGTTAACACTGGTTCCAACTTTGTGTACACATAATTAGTCTCGTGCTTTGTTATATTTTCTATATCTGCAATTTCAGCTTTAGTATCCAATTGAGATGGTTCTACTTTTATTAAATCTTCAGGTTTCACTACAAAGGTGATAATAACATTCGTAAATATTATGGGACAACTGGTATTTAACTTACCATTTACAAAGAATTCTTCATTAGAACATAATTCCTCTGTAACACTGTTATAATAATTATTTAATATTTGGTCTGTTGGGCTAAAAGAAGATTCTTCTTTAATGAATTCCAGTTTTATACGAGATGTCTCTGTAGATGATAAATTCATGATTATATTTCTCCAAGATAGCTACCAAAAAATTATTTTGGAATTTAGATATCACTGGGTATTAATGCTATTGCAGAATTATTCATCAGGGATCCTTTGACGTTTCTTTATATTATATTTTTTTGCTTCCGGTATAATCTCATTCATACAACATAATTATTATAAACTTATTCTATATTAAATTTATGAAATTATTTTCATGATAGAAAAATAATTTAAACTGATACAGTAACGTGAAATTTATTATCCTGTATGATATCAGCTGACATGACTAATAAGAAAGGGATTGACTTACGCTTCTGCATGGCTACGTCTATGGCAACACTTCCAATCCAACTAATTTCTATTGAATTAAGAAAATCGCGCAATAAATTGCGTACGTATTACTGAATTTTGAACGAGTTAAGTCGCGGAGGAAGTATTAAAATAGTACAGTCAAAATTCTTGTTTTTTAACTTGAACAGTAAGTAATTACAGCAGAAATTGAGGTTATATTAGTAGGTCACGGAAGTTATGATTGATTCAATAACAGTTAACAGGAAACAATATATAAACTAGGCACCATTGATGCTCTTTGCTGACCGCTAGTTGAAATTACATTTGATTTTCGAATAGTACATATTTGAAGAAGCAATAAAACAATTTTAGGCTAATTTAATTATGTACCTAGGTACTGAAAAGTCATTAAACCAACATATGCATTCAGCGCTTTATTATGTAATGAGTAAAGTTTCTATTTCTTTGTTATCTCAACATCACAACATCGTAACATACATAATTATCATACAATATGAAATGAATGATTATTTATCACGTACAGGGCCGTCGCGAGGGAATGTGCCGCCCTCAGGCAAACTTAATACAGCCCCTTCCGGGCGTTGGCCTCAAAAATTACTGACGAACGACACATTTTCATGTACGTTTTTCGTTATTTAATAAAGAACAATCGCACAACTTTTGCAATTTTTTCCTTTTCTATTATTATAATTAATAATATATAAACTTTTAAACAAACATGCCTTTAACTACTTTTAATTAATTTTAATTTGGAAAAATAATATTCCGTGCGAATGCCAAAAAATACCACTATCAGTCACGGCAACACGTCTGGAAGCTCCGGAAAGTAGCATTAACATACCAGCTAAATTGGTCGATCTGTTTAAGTATCTTTCTTTGTCAAGTTCATAGTTTCTTAATACTTCAAAATTATCTGAATTATTAGCAGGGTTGTACTTTTAATAATAAATATTGTATTAGTTACATAAATTATATTATTATATTTTATTCTTTTGTAGCGGTAGGTTCCAAGAATTCCATCGTATCCATACATTCCTCGGACCTACAGAATGCGTTTGATTTCTGTGGATCGGAGCAGTCTCTTGCACTTAGGCCACCAGGGCCCATTGTGCTCCCTTGAGGTTACAAAACACTTCGTTCCCTGAACAGGTCCGTCGCTTCGGCGAAGGACAGAATCATGTTCAAAGGCGTGTCTTAAATGTCTCTTGGTTCAAGAAAGGAGAGCCAAGGTGTTTGCGTCTTAAGGCCGCTAATACCCTGCAGTTGCAGAGGACTTGTTCAGAGGTTTTCTCTTGCTCTTGACATTTCCTACACTGGTTGTTTAACACAATCCCTATAGTGTGGAGATGACTGTTCAGGTGTCCGTGGCCTGTAATGAGGCCCGTTATTATCCTGATTTGTCTTCTGCTTAGATTCAGAATATAGTCTACGGATTTAGGCGAAGGCGGAAGGGATCTAGATAAAGGCTTTAGCCTGTCTGGGTGTGTCTGGAGGTCCAAGAATGCTGAAATTGCGCGTATGTGTGATTCCAGATCTCGTGCCTCACATTTTTGAGGGCTATTCCAAACGCTGGTCCTGGACCTACTAAAGGTTCAGAGGCCCCAACCACAGCTAGGGCATTAGCTTCCTCATTGCCACTTATTCCACTGTGGTCCGAAACCTATAGGATTTTCACGTAATTCTCAGCTGAGAGTTTGACGAGTGTGGCTCGTCATTCTTCAACAAGCCTAGACCCTATCTTGGGAGATATTAGGACCTTAATGGCCGGTTGACTGTCCGAGTAAATATAGATGTATTTACTTCTATAACTTCTACTGAGGTTTTCATTTGCAGAATGCATTACTATAACAACCAAGTTTTCCCAGCGGTACGAACAATGGAATCAGCTTTCTCCAAGATGATGTCACGTTCGCTGGAAATGCAGGAGAGGTTTAGAAGCGCACTCTTCCACCGGCACTACGGCAGAGAGGTCGATGGTATACTAGTGCCGATTCAAGTGTGCATATTTCGTTATTATTATTTTGTATTGTCATTGTTATATTAGTTTATCGTTAAATTTCGTATTACACGCATGGTGTATATTTATTTAGCGCAACAAACGCCAAACCTTTAAAAACCATTTAATGACATTATTAAATTAAATTCTAAATTTTTGTATATTTACAACAATTTATAAGATTATTTTGTAAGTAATGCATATTCAATTATAATAACAATCAACAAACAATTATTTTTCCTGCATTATTTCGTACTATAATTTAGTGTAGCATATTCTCAAAGAGGAATAAATGTTTTAATGCAGAATAGTAATGCAAGGAGTCCCGTATTAAGTAGTCAAATTTTCGCCCTTGACTATGTTCCTCGATCATGCACTCTCGTTAGCCGACGGCTATACTAACTAGTGATGGATTATAATTTAGCGCCCCTGTGAAGTGCCGCCCTCGGGCGGTATCTGAGTTGTCTGAATGCATCTAACGGTGATGATTTTGCCGCCTATAGACTGATATGTTAATCTTATTAAACATAAGCAGAGGCGTAACTAAGATTTTAACTGTTCTGTCAGTTTATTAATTTGAAGCCTTTGGGTTTATTTCAAACTAATCTTTTCGTAAATATTCGCGAATTTGTTACCTTCCGAATTTCGTTTGTGGCAACTCTCCCTTTACTAATGCTTAGATATGTCTCTGAGTATAACATCTGAAATTGAATATAAAAGGTAGGTAAATAGAAAACGATTAAGTCTATTAAAAATTATATATAAAAGAAACATAATTAGGTACCCTTAATAATAAATAAAATTTTATAATATAGCTGATATAGCAATTTCACCAGGCAGGTGAAGCATAGTTTCGCACCAACACGGTAACCTGCAAAGTCAGGCCCTGTTGTTCATAGCAAAAACTAGCTTAGCTTTTCCTCACGCCGCCTTGGTACTGTGCAAGCGGTACAAACGAAAATCAAGATTATGATGATGGAGATGCTTTAATAAATCTTTCTGAATTTACACATATACCTAGTGCTATATTTAGTAAATCCTGAAATATTTAGTTGTATTTTAAAATATAACATAGGTATATCTGAGAAATTTAACTTAAATCCGATGAGTATAAACACATTTAGTAAAATGAAGTAATTTAACTTAAAATGTCAGATTTATTTGATCAGCGGATCGTCGTTATTTAAGGTAGTCAATGTGAAAATTATAGAATGCATCCACCAATAACAAATAGTTATTAAACATACTGTTTGCTATATATTTATAGCTTACAGGGTTATTTTTTTTGCTACTATAACGTGTTTAAAGGCTTTGTGGTTATTATTCTTTTAATCAAATGTCCATTAAATAATTTTTTTCTACAGCTGTCAAAAAAACGAGACATTTATGTATCGCTATCAAGTTGTAAAGTTTGTCATTTTTGATTAATGAAAAAAAAAATAGTATATTTCATTAGGAGTCTGGAAATAAGGATTTTTCCGTGCGCGCGTGACAAATTCTCGTGTGAGGCGAAGCCGAACACGGGAAGTCATGCAAGCACGGAAAAATCCATTTTCGGACGTGTAATGAACGATACTTTTTATTATACTTATCTGAAAACAACGCAAAAAAGGATAAAAAGTAAATTTAGAACATTTTATTTTCAAAGTAATCATAATACATCGTAATAGTACCAAACATGATTAACATTTCCATAGCAACGATATATTTATTATCGGCATTGTTTTATTTTCTGTCAGTTTAATTCATGTTAGTTTTAAAAAATGTACTCGGAAGATTGTACAATAAATGTTACTATTAATACCAACGATTCCTAAATATACTAATTATGTTGTTGTTGTTTTCAGAAAAGTGTTATAAATAAATAATTGTTTTTTCTTATAATTAATTTCAATTGTATTTTTTTATTTAGCGCACGGAAAAAAAAACGGAGATCGGGAAAAATTTTCCGTGCGCTGTCTGAAAATGCCACCTTTACGTCTTTGTAAAAACAGATGAAAACAAGGTGTTTTCAGATAAGTATAATAAAAATATTTTTTCACAGTGTAAAAATATTTTTTTTTCACTATGAACACGAAATTAGATTGACAGTAACAGAAATGAAGAGAGGAATAACCAGAGGTAATTTTAATGAAGTTTAATGGTTTTATTAACAACCTAATTACAAAATATAAATAACACTCCTAATAATTACTTTGAAAAATGAAAATTGAAGGTGCATGAAGAAAATGTTTTTTTCGTAGAACACCACTGCCGAAACTGATCATAAGTTTTTTCATAGTGTGGTCTTGATTTTGCCGGTAAAAGATTAGAAATTGCTGCACTTGCAATTTCATTTATTTCTTCGTTTTCACTGCTGGAATCCATTAAAATTAAATCCGCTTTAAATTTTTTTTCAACTGTCACTTTTATTTACCATCGTAACCATATGAACTCAGCGGTAACTTGAAATATCAGAGAATTTTTTGGAAATAATCGAGAAAATAATTATTACTGTTACTTTCTTATTTTTTTTGACTGCTGTAGAAAAAAAGTTGTTTGTATTTCGTGCACAATTCGTGTTTTAATGGCGCTTTCGAATGAGTTTTGAGTCTCGACCTAACGGTCTCGACTAAAACTAACATTCTCACGCGCCAATAGAAAACACTCATTTTGCGCACTTAATACAAAAATAACTATTATTTTAAGATTGTAGTGCAACTAGATCTGGTCGTATTTGAAAATTTTGATCTTCAGCTGCATTCAAATTTTATCTACTATTTTTGAAGGTCATTAGTTTCAAAAGAAGATTTAAAATTTTCACAATCGTCTTTAAATTAACAACTGACTGGAGGAACAATTTTGTGCACGCCATACCAATCTTAAGCCAAAAAAATTTCTAATTTCTTTAAATCTCAAAAAAAAAGAAAGAAACGGGACCCCCTAACATACTCACAGTCTTACTTACAGAAAATGTATACGCACGTAACTTGCATTTGGCGCGATTTATTTTCTTACTTGTAAAATGCATCTATTGACTAAACAACAGATAGTTAATAATAAAAAGATGCATCCAGTACGGCTATATGTAATGCATATGCTTTTATTACTTACATTAACCAAGCTTCCACGCGTGTAGTTTTTTTGTAATTACAACTTCCACAATTTAAATCCGATTCCAAATATACAGGGTGTTCCATAGTCATGGGACAACAAACTATTTCCGCTGAATCCCGCTATTTTGTGTTGTATGTATTTAAAAATACACGGTAACAAATCTTTGTAAATATTAAAAAAAAAACATTACTTTGTACATAACTCCATAAGCTGTTACTTGTATACGGTTTTCTAAAATTAGAACATAACCTTAAAATGCTTCCTGTAATATTAGTACACGGCGGAGCTGGAATAATTAAGGATGATGCAGTTGCTGCAAAATTAATCGATGGTGTAAAAGCAGCAGCCCGAAGAGGTTATGAAGTATTAAATACTAATGGAAGTGTTGTGGATGCCGTGGAAGGTGCCGTAGTACTGATGGAGTCCCATGTAGACTTTAATGCGGGTTGCGGTTCTGTTTTAAATTTAGAAGGTGAAGTTGAAATGGATGCGAGCATCATGGTAGGAGCTGATTTGTCGGCTGGTGCTGTTACAGTCGTAAAAGATATTGAACATCCTATTAGCTTAGCTCGTTTAGTTATGGAAAGAACTACTCATGTTTTGCTGGCGGCGGATGGTGCTTTAAAATTTGCCAAAGAACAAGGGGTACCAATATTACCTTCAGGTAGTTTAGTGACGGATAAAACAAGAGCTGCTTTGGAAAGAGTCAAGAGGCAAAGAGCGGAATCACAAGTTGGAGGTACAGTTGGAGCAGTTGCTGTAGATGCACAAGGACATGTTGCAGTGGCTACATCCACAGGAGGCAGGGATGGCAAACTAGCAGGGCGAAGCAGTGACACATCGATGATTGGTAGTGGTTCATATGCAGATGATAATGTGGGAGCTGTTTCCACTACAGGACATGGTGAAACGGTAGCTAAATTTTGTTTGGCGCACGCCATTATAAAAGCAATGGAAAACGGAAAACCTGCTCAGCAAGCAACCAGCGACTGTGTGGAAGCAATGACAAAAAGACTTAAAAATACTGCTGGTGCTATTACAATATCCAAGAATGGTGATGTTGGGGTTGCATTTAGTACAAATCGTATGACATGGGCATATGTAAAAGGCAATGAAATTCACTTTGGAATAGATCATAACAGTCAGCAATTTGAGCAGCTATGAATGGTAGATAATTGCATATTACTTTACAGAACATGCACAGCATTTGATTTGTATGTTTAACGGTACTGCAATTAATTCTTAAAAAAACATCATCAAATGTTTTAATAAGTGTTAACCGTGGAAAACAAAAGTGTGTGTATTTATTTAAGCACAACAGTTATTCAATTTTTAAAGTACAAGTCAATTGTTGCAGTTATTTTTTAGACGCACTCAACTGCATCACATATTCAGAATGTCAAAATAAAAAAACATAGTTGACTATTCAAAAAAGACTCTAAAAAAAACAAATCAATCTATATGTAATAATATATTTAAGTTTTATATTTTCAATACAAAATAATGACTACATATTATATAAAAAATAAAAAAAATCCAATTTGAACACCCTGATTCTTCCAGTGATGTGATACACAAGGTATTTCCTTAATGCATTCTAATAGTCTACAATGAGAAATTCATATTCAAACAAACACCATCACCCCAATTACCCATGGAGCACGCCTGTAAATTCAACTCCAAATTCTTGTCATGATAAACTTCATACCTTCACCTCTAATAGAGAGCGCTGCTGTGTTTAATATTTCTATTTAAATCTTACATAAACTGATTAGTAAATGTCATAGTTGAAGTAAATCCAATATTTGTTGAATGGCTAGATTCAATTCCTCATTGTTGTTATTTGTAATACTCAAATTCCAGGCATTATAATCGTCTAAGTCGCATTCTGAAGTTACATCATCTACACCTGCAATATATTTGAAGTGACATGTGGGTGTGGATATACTCTACGTTTAATTAACACTAACCCTTTGTGAAAACAAATCCTCTGTCTTTGCGAACTTCATTATCCACAGATATTCTTACAGTTTTAATTCTATCACCATAAGTATCTTTAAACCATTTTATATCAGTTTTCCTTCTGATGTCGCTTACTATCCATATTGATTTTAGGTGAGCTACAAAATTTAAAAGTTTAAACTTGGAATTCCTTGATGTATTAAACTGTGCAACCTTTAGTACAAGCAGCAGAGCAAAAGAAACCAGGGTTCTGTCTACGAACGTCATCACTCCAATTAATCATCTCTAGCCTGTAATGCTCTTTATATGGATTATCGCTCATGAGTTCTGATAAGCTTAAGTTCTTCTCTTTTGCGTAGTGGCTCTTTATCGGTTCTGAGATTCTGACAATACCACATTTTTCGCTACCAATACTATAAAAAAAATGTATCATTTGTTATCAGTATTCTGATGTGTTAATTAGTTGAATAACTGATAAGATCACTATTTAATTAGATCCCTATGACATCTGAACAAAGGCAAGTATATATACAATTTTAAAGATCAACTAAAATATTGGATACCTGAACTTACATTTTAAGTAGCTTTTCTGAGATGAAATCTTTTCCAGATTTTCTTTTACCACTAATTAGGATAATAACTTCTGGAAAACTGCTCATTTTTCGTTGAAAAGCTTTTAATGATCTCTAAAAACTTTGAGGTTATGTTTACCAAAGAGATTTCACATAAAGTACCAGTCACGAATTTTTTGCTTTTACAATTATGCCTGGAGCATATAAAACGTAACATACTCACTCCAAAGTTTATCGAAACAGCGAGACCTGTTTCTAAGAAGATTGCCTAAACTGGAACTTTTTCATTTAAATAGCGAGTTCCCCTATACGAATTTTAAAAGTAAAGGCATCCAACAAAGTTCAATATTTTCATGTAAAATTTTTTTAACACATATTTGGCATCATGTCAGCGAGTGAGACGCAAACTGATTTGGAGGCCCTTGAAATACTATTAAAAATTTAAATTGCTTGAAATAAATCACAGATATGAATATATTTATGTAGGTATAAATAGGATTATTAAATAAAACATCGAGCAAGCAAAAAACATGAAGATAAAAGTGTTCAAAATGATAGTTTTGTAATGAAAGCAGGACAAGCCCCAGAGGATTGCCAAACGAGAATAATCACTCCAAAGAGACAAAAAATACCAAAATTACAAGGGCATCACACTGCTCAGTACAGTAGCAAAAATATTTGCAAGAATTTTAGAAAAAGTAATGGCACAAATAGGAAGAACACTAGAACGTATCCAATACGGAATTAAATCAAGCCAGGAATCTAGGATGCCATTTTTATATCGCGCCAAATCAGTGAAAGAACAATCATAAAATCACTTGATGCTTTTTAAATCTTGAAAAAGCCTGCAATAAAGTTATCAGGGAAGACATGGAAAGTTTAAAAAAATAAGAGGAATACAACATAAAGTAGTGAGAAATTTAAAGAGCCTGTAAGAAAATATAAAGAACTACATAAGAACACGAGGGGGTTAGGCAAGGGTATATACTGAGCCTGCTACTGTTTTCACTAGTTTTGCTCAAAGCAGTGAAAAAGACAAGAAAGAAAGCAAAACTTTACTAAGTAGGAATTTGGAAAGCATTAGAATATTAAAAATATTTTATGCTAATGACATGGGAATAATATGAAACGAAGAAAAATCATTAAATAATAATCTAGAATGGCTCTGAAGGTATTTCGGAAATATAAATATGTAATAACATAGGCAAAACAAAAACAATGGTAATAAGTAGAGAAGATACAAAACACACAATAAAATTGAGGAGGAAAGCTAGAACAACTAAATATATTTATATATCTAGGCTCGGTAATAACACGAGATGGAAAAATAGGTGAGGAATTAAACGAAAGAAAAGACGCAACGGGAAGACTGTTTAACAGCATCAAAAACACATATGGATCAGAATCATGGACAACAGAAAACAAGCAAAACAGAAGAAAAATGCTAGGCAACACGAATATTGATAGTGTTAGAAATACAACATACAGGGAAAAACTGTAAGTAAAACCAATTGGACCTATTATAGAAGAAAGATAAATGAGATGGTTCGATTCTGTAACGCAGATAAGTAAAGAAAGAACAATGAGACGAGTATATGAAGTAAAAACAAGGAAAGAGAAGATCCAGAAAAACACTGACAGAACAGCTGAGAAATGCAGAGGAAAGGAATTAAGCTGTAAGAGATATGACTAATGAGTAATGACACAAGATAGAAAAAGATGGAGACATGGGAATACCTTAACGCAACCCACCAGCCTTATAACCGAAAGGGCATAAAAGCCCAAGGGTTAAGTAAGTAAATACTTTGCTCTTCAAACTAATTGGGATATCATTTTTTAGAATTTATACACCCTATCCATCCTTCTTTGCATTTCTCTTTTGATCTTAGTTACAAACGCAATAAGTTGCCCTAAATAGGTTATCTCCTTCTCAAATGTTATTCTCAATGTTTATATCTTCAGAGGTTCTGTTGGATAATAGTTAGGCCTTTTCAAAGTTAAGTCCCACTCTATTGCTTTCCCTACTTAAAGGTTCTACTATATTTATCAGCATCAAAGAAAAATACCTATGAAACAACGCAGAACAAAAATCGCCCATGCAACTGTATTGTAGTAACAATTCATAATATTATTGAAAAGAAATAGCAATTACTACCCACACTGGAACTAGAACAGAAAACAACCCACACTATGATAACGGACCACAAAATAGGAAATAATAAGCAATAAGCACTCCAGGAAGCACGTTCCTAGGGGAGCATGAGACCGCCCCTAAATGCAAGAATACTCCACAGACTAGAGGGATTGTTTAAATTTGAATGTGCAGTAGAAGAGATAAACTGGGACATAGTACGCTTAGCTGAAGCCAGAAGAGAAGGCAAATGTATTCAGGCAGAGATCCACCAAAGACACATATACTTTCTAAATAGGTTCAGATTATTTGCACCATGAAAAGTTCATAAAATGCGTTTTTTTTTAAACAATTGTCAAATAAGCAGCTGTTGTTTGTAGCTGTCTATTGACAAATGCACTAAGCATAAATATGGACAAATAACTGTAGCACCATATTTTATGGTAAACAGTATCTATGCATGACCCAAAAAAATTACTTCTTTGGTTACTTTTTTCTTCTGCTCCTGCAAAACAACGTTGAGCTTATTCCATTATTATTTAATATGCAAACAAACATTTTCATAAAAATATTTTTTATTTTGCTTATGGAAGCGTGATAACAATGCAATTTAAACTAAAATATTACAAAAATGAAGTACACGTGTGTCTTGTAACTCCTCTTTTTGATGTGAATTTTTTTCCGCAATCTGCACAGTCATATAAAACTCTCTGTCCATGCGTAGCCATGTGTTCTCTAAGTCCATCGGATCTTATGAATGCTTTTTCGCACACTGTACATTGGTAAGGTCTAACACCCGTATGACACCTAATATGAACTCTTAACATGTACTTGTCCACAAACCTCTTATCACAATATGTGCAATGATGCTTTTTGACCTTGCTGTGCACTCTGCGCAAATGATCATTCAGATTTCGGTTACTTTTAAATGTTTTTGAACACACTTCACATACACAGAGATCATTGGCATGGGTTGACATATGAACATAAATAGCTGAAGCAGTTCTGCCTGCGTAACTACACAGCTTGCAGGGATATAATCTTTCATCGCTGTGCGACCTCATGTGAACACGCATGGCTGTTTGTGATGAGAAACGTTTTCCACATGTTTCACATATGTGATCTTTTATGTCTGTATGGACTGTTATGATATGTTGAGATAGTGCTGCCTTGGAATTGAAGCGGCCACTACATTGTAAGCATCTAAAACAAAAAACAAAATATTTTGAATACCATAAAAGGTTTGTAGTAAGAAAAAAATTAGGGAAATCCACTTGTGAATTGATTTATGGTAAATTACGGTCGTTTTATAAGCCATATATAAAAACAAAAGGTTAATTTATATTATACAGGGTGTCTCCGAAAGAATGGGCCAGCGTTTAGTCATAGATTCTTTAGGTTAAAATAAACCGATTAAACCTAATATACCTTAGGCAGAAAGTCCTTCCTTAAGAAGTTATAGGGCCTTAAAGTTCAATTTTTTATTTCTTCTTTTTATTGTAATTTCCACAAATCTAAAGATATTTCTTTCAAATTTGGTACAAATACTTATCATTACGTAGTACAGTCACAGAACCATTTTCATAAAGAAGACTTGACTATAAGAGGCACTTAACCTACCACTTAAATTTTATATTAGCTCTAACTTCGTTATTAGTAGAACATTTTACAATTTTAGGTTATTTTCTGAAAGAGAATTAAAAAGTACAAAAATAAGGTACTCTTCGTTCATACGCGTAAAGGCAACCGTTTGCCTTAAAATGCTTGTCCAAGTTTTGGGTCGTCGTTCTGACGTGCAATTATCAGGTAGCCATGATCACAAAAACAATGGGTAGTGCTTGTTACTACGAAAAAAAAAACAATGCTAAGTCAATTAAAATACTATGCTGTAATAGAAATTTTATTTTTTGAGCGTAAACGCAAACCATATCTCTCATTTCAGCATTGGAGAATTCGTTACGTCGCGGCATTTTCGTAAACACAAAACAAAATTAAAAATAAAATTTCTATGACACCAAAGTATTTAATTGACTTAGCATTGTTTCTTTTTCTATAGTAACAAGCACTATAGTAAGTTTAATCGGTATATTTTAACCTAAAAAATCTATGACTAAACGCTGGCTCATTCTTTATAAGACACCCCGTATTTAGTCATTAATTTAAAACTCGCTTTGTACCTTCTTTGTTTTGTTAGTGGCTCCATGATTTCAAATGATTAATTTTTTTTAAGTTATAAAATAAAGTGTCTTCAAGTATTTATACCATGAAATGTGAACGAAATCAAGACATTAGACTTGAAATTCATATTACCAAAGCTTATTTTTCCAAATCATGCATTTCTATAATACTGATATGCCAATGTTTTGGTACCTATTCATGTTCCACAAATGGAATTAAGCGGCATTAATTGTATTTTGCAGATTCGACTGTTTTACAAGAAAAAGGCCACACACTGTAGCCTCTTTTTTGTTATAGCCCTACTAAACCCTACATTACTAAATTGAAGAATCTTTTCTTCAATCTAATGACAAGTAATTTTTTATGGCACAGAGAAGATACAAATGTAGACAAATTTAGTAGTAAACTTTGTTTCAGGTATCCATTTAATCTATTTCACACAAAGGTTTAAAACGTAACAATATTTAAAACCTTCAAAGAGAAATTTTCCTAGGGCAGGATTTGATACTTGACAGTCGCATTTTGACAACTTCTGGATGTTTACTACATTTCAATACATTCATCCGACTTAACATCTGATCAAAAAGTGGTCAAAATCGTTTGCATGTTTGAGATTGAACTATAAACAAATGCCAATTTAAACAACTGTCAAATTAAAATAATTTATTCACCTGCCAAAATCTGTTTGATATGATGGTTGTAAGGCAAATAATCACCAATGCCCCTTCAACTGCTCGTGTCTTATAACAACAAATTGACTTTTCATAGGAGATACGCTTTGAGGTTAAGTTCACTTTGCTTGTGTTTATTTCTTCGAATGTAACTCATGGCACAGGTGGTACATAACATGATAGCTACGACATGCCTTGTAGCATTCACAGCAAACCCTAATTTGATCGCTCGGTACTACTGTTAAAACTTTAAGGATAGTGGCAACACTGCCATGGATTCTCTCATTAGAATAGCAATAGCATTGCAGTATTGTATGGCAAACAAATGTGAACCAACTATAGTTCATGATACAGACAAATTACTAAGACCATGCACATACATTTGCTGCATGCATACTATTATTAAGTAATTTAATTAAATACAGTTTTATGCTTTTTCAAGGTTGGCAGTAACAACTACCCATCAAGTTTTAACCATGACGCACATGCACGGTCACAGTAATTTAGCTATACCTTTTTCATATAATCTAGTAAAGAATTTTATTTGCTTTTCATTATGAATTACTAGGAAAATTGCAAACAGAAGGAAAATTGAAGTGGAAGGCAGTGGAATCGAAAAATTATAAAATAAAATAACTGATTGCAATTAAACAAGCAGCAGATCTGATATGTCAATAATTGCAAAATCATATTGAGTTTATCTATAACAAACCTAATAAAATAATTTCGATGAATTAGTGAACGCTTGATAAGGTTAATGTTATTTTTTACTATTTTAAAATTTATTTAACTTTAATCTCAGTTTTTTCGATATTAATCAAAATTGTTGACATTTGCACAAACCTCTTGCTTTTTGTGAGAGTCGTACAGTGTTTAGAGACAATAACTGGTTTGTTTAAAGAACCTTTATTTTACTGTAATACGCAGTACATGCTAAGCGGCTTCAGCCATTTTACAACAGAACGTAACATTCGTTACTTTTTAGTAGTACGAACCTTGATTATATACCAATACTTTTAATTACAGAAATTCCAAAGGGTGTTAAAATTTAGGAATATTGTGTCAATTTTTAAGGATCACTGTTTCAATTTTCCGACAACATCGATTTGTAGATTGAATCTATATCCATAATATTTGCGTTGAAAAATTGATTTGTAAACTAAATGTAATTCATCAAGAAAATAGAGCAGCTGGTAACAAAAAGCTACAGCATTTTTTACTCTAAATCAAATCTAAAATAAAATACAGTCAAACATGTTTCTTCACAGATACTCCGGATACACGGATGTGTGCAAATTTCTTTGTTGTGATAAGTTGAATTTTTGGTAAGTCTTCTTCTTCTTCCTCCATCATCCTTATACCCTTGAGAGCGTCGTATTATTTTCTTGCCCTCCCACTTAAAGAGGTTTTAGTGTATGCAAAAAGTTGATATTAGGTGGCAGCAAACATTTTTTTAGAAAAGGGTTCTAGCCACTCTGTAATTACGTCGTTGGTAGATATATTGTCACAAAAAATTATACAATACTGGGTGCTCAGTAATAACTGTGCTTATACACCGGACTGCACTAAAAACGGCCAGAGCAGTAACTACGTTACTTCTTATCCGAGTTAATAAATGAAATACCAAATTGAATATAATACAAGCTGATATTAAAAGAACTTTCTCAATTTCAAAAACTTCCGAGGAACGATAGTCAACTTTGTTATTTCTTATGGTTGTCATATTGGATTTTTACACCATTAGATAGACAAAAAGATTAGCTTTTCAAATCGGTAACCAACACAATCTTTTTTTTCAAAAATATTTTCAATTGGGGTTACATACAGTACATATTTTACTTTGTCCCACCGATACTAATCCATAAGCATTAAGCGTGGCGAGCGTGGAGGCCAGCAAACAGGAGTAAACGTGCCAAGCCATGAATTTGGAAAACATGTCTCTAAATAGTCTCGAACAATGTGGGCGTTGTGTATACCAGCTTGATCTTGCTGATACTGCTTATGATTTTGAGGTGTTAATAACAGCAATTTGTCTAACATAGCTTCTAATTTTGTTTGCAAAAAATTTAAATGACTATATCCATCTAAAAGCAAGGCATTACCTAAAAGACCGGCCCATGCATTCAAAGAATATCAAACTTATGGTGTGGTCTCCCTTATTAAAATATATTATTTATTTACCTGTAAGTTTCAATTGTTTTCAAAGCATTCATGATTTTATAAATTATTGACACAAATTTCAACAAAGCTTCTGCAAGAAAAAGGTTATGTCAGTTACCAATTTGAAAAGCTAATTTGTTTTGTCTATCTAAAGGTGTGAAAATTCAATACGGCAACCATAAGAAATAAAATCGTTGATTATCGTTCCTTGGGAGTTTTTGAAATTGAGAAAGATCGTTAATATCAGCTTACAGTATACTTTAGACAATTTAATTTGATGTTTTATTTATTAAATTTGGATGAGAAATAACAAAGTTACAGCTCTGGCCATTTTTCGTGCAGCCTTTTGTGTATGTATTTTCCCAGCTCACCTTGGTTTTGAAATATTGGGTAGACCCAAATGAAGAAAAGTTTAAACATCCTATATTTCAGTTATTTTATAGAACTGTTATAATATATGCCAACCAGTTAGTGTTTTGTTGAATCCTTTTTTTTTATTAGGCTTTTGTAGCAAACTTACAATTTTGTAAAATTTATAAAAGTGTTATTTTCTTATAACGTGCATAATTTTCACAAATATTTCATAATTTATTAAGTACAATAAAATTCAATCAAATTGTAGTATCAAAATCATCCATATAATACAATCAGGGAAGTTGTGAAACAAGTGATATTATTACACAATATCAAAGTGAGTGTCTCGAATTTGACATATAAAATACGTAGTACATGAAACAATATTTAATATCGAATTGGTAACATGTTGCAAGTTCATTATGAATGTTTAAAAAATTCCTGAGGGAGTCTGTGTATACAGGCAAAGGTATCCAAATAGAAATCCTCCTACCCACCAAAAATTCAGCATATTAGAAGCTATTAAGCTAATTTATGACAATTTGGTGCCTGCCAAGAAGTCTAAAATTATTAAAATCAGATAAAATATAACGAAGCTACAGTTCTGGCCGTTTTTCGTGTAGTTTGGTGTATGTGACTGATGTATTAGTATGCCTCCTTGAGGTGGACTTTAAAATAATGTGTAAAACAATTTTAAATGCCCTTTAAGCAAAGAGGACAGAAAAGTATGAACTGATACACAAAAAAAAATGGATTTGCTTAAAAATATGAATTTAATATCGTTTCCTACTGTTACCTCGACAGTTTTGGTTATCTATTTTTAACTACAACCTAGACATAATAATAGCTTACTTGTACTTGTCAGTATGCTTAATTAAATGTAGTTTCATACTGCTTTTAAGAACCATTTTACCACATTGCGGACAGGACGTTCTGTGATTTTTATCATGTTCTACTAAATTTTTTCTAGTATTAAAGAGCTATAAACAAAACAAATCATTAACAAATTCTATTATAAATTAAATTATTTACTTCAGGGCACTTATCACACTGAAAAACAGGTTGTCCATTATGGTCATTCTGATGATCTAGAAAGTCGAAACAGTTATCAAATTCATCTGTACAAATTTCACATTGGTAAACGTTTTGACAAAATTCAGTTTTGAAAGCGTAATCCTGGAAAATAACTGCTTTAGTTTAGTATCTCAATAATTTAAAATCACCTAACTAAGAAATCGGCTTCAAAATAATCCGTATCGTCATCTTTATCGCCTTCTTCATCACCAGATCCTTCCGAGGATGTAGAGTACTCCTTTTTAGGAATTCTCTTATTAGCACGTAATTTTCGTCTTTCTAGCTGTTCTTGACTGTTAACACTGTCTTTTTGTGGATTTACGTTCGTTGTGGCATTACTACCATCACTGATCAACGGTTTTTGATCAACTTGTTCAGATTCCACAGCGGCAGTTTTCAGTATTTCGTTTGATTTTTGGCATGTATTGCGGAATATCTCCCATTGAGTTACTTGGTGGATACAAGAGAGGCAAGCGGAAGTTGGTAAATTATCGTTCCTAGTGATCTGTTTAATAACGTTAATAAAAATGAACGAAAGAAACATTGTGAGCTAATTACTTACATCTACATTTACACAGTTTCTTATTTTGGTTGCTAAATCTTCTACTTGGTTTTCCCAAATTGATAAAATTTGTTTTTCATCTCCTTTATATAAACATAACCTACAAATTTTCATTGTGTTTTTAGTGTATCCAGCTCGCCGTTTATGCTCCTCAATAATAGATTCTAGTATGCAGATGGAATGCAATAATGGAACGGGCTTGGACGTTAAAGGTAATTTAATTATTTCATTATAGACCTAGCATACTATATACTTTACAGCTGTCATAACTATTCAGTAATGTTTGGTAATGTCAACTTTATTTACATTTGGGTAGCCAACCTATATTTTTAAATATCACTATATGTTAAATAGCAGGATGCAGCTTTACAAAATCTATTCATATTTAGGTAGTACGTAAATTTTTAAGATGAGGAATATCGTCGGATATTAATCCATACTTCGCCCGGAATTACATTCTCTATTAAGGATGTTTTGAAAAATAGGAATAAAGAAATGTCTTTCTTTTTGAGTTTACATCCCTAAGGGAGCAGCCTCAGCCCCTCAGCTGTACAGAACCGATAAATGGCGGCGCGGTAGAAATTTTTTCTTATTTCAGGCACAGAAAATAATTCTAACATTCAATATTTTTGTTGCATCTATTGGTTTTACATTTAAGGCTAATGTTTACCTAAAACTAATTTAAAATTTTTTGTATATTGGGTTGTCCATTGTCTTCTCTATTGCAGGTTTTCCACTTCGTTGTAAAAATGCTTCAGAAAAATATTCTTCCTTCACTAATAATGTCCACACCAGAAAAGATACATCCAGAGCACGGAACAAGGCATAAATGATTCATTTATGCCTTGTTCCGTGTCCAGAGCCCTTATGTTTGAAAGGTTGAAACTTTTTAAATAAATAATTCTACCAGTGAAATCAAATGTTATTTGAGGTGTTTCTGGTTCTAAAACCAATTTCGGCACTTCTTCGACGTCAGAAGCATTTTGAAATATATTATAGAATATTTACAGAAAAATCAGTTTCTATATGTTCGATATTTTTATTATCAGTCACAGAACAATCATTTGAAAAAGCACAATCACAGTAATGGGCAAACAGATATGCACCACCTAAATTCTTATTACTCATACATAAAAGCAGAATATTTTCCGTTTTTTGGCAGACGGTAACTTTTAAGGATGAGTAATCTGCATGAATTTAGGTACTACGCACTGTAAGTCGATAACAGTACTGCGCAAATTTATAACGTCATTACCGATGACTAACAAGAATGCAAATAAAGTAGGACCAAACTTTTAGTAGCGAATGTTTAAATCCCTACTCAAATGCGATTACCAGTCAGCAGGTAGCGTGTAATCTCTAAACAATTTCTTGGCAAAGGCAGTAAAATTCGGCGATTCAGCTTTCCATTGAAGCTGGGTATAATTATAAAATATATTATAAAATGTTATAATAAAAGTATCTAGATAAGATTAAATTTAAATTACCAGATGACCAACCATATATTCCCTGAATATTGTTGAATATCTTAACGTTATAATGAGTGCTGTTGTCAACTAACGATGTAGGTAATCATGTTAAATTTGTTTATTGTTCTGGGTAAATTCAGTCGTAATTTTGACTAGTCGCAGTTACATCATGGCTTTCTGGAGAACTTTCGAAAGCGGCGATATTAATGAAATTATGGAAATTGCAAGCAGTGATGCCGACAAAGACATAGATGTTGTAAATAGTACTTAGTAGTAGTGAAACTGAAAATATAAATTTAAGTGCAACACGCCAGTATCTTCCCGTTGAAGCGCGGCAAATAATTTTAAACATTTATAAAAACTTAAATCCGAACTCGGGTAGTCAGTATGCCATTATGAAACATGTTGCAGAATTGACACAATTCCCATACCTACAGTACAGTGAGAAAAAATATAAACAAAGGGCGTGTTACACACCGTAAGAAATGAACTACTCGGAAGTTTTCTAGGATTGACGTAGGAACCAGGGAAACCGTAAGAGATACTATTTATGATTTTTATAAAAAGAAATTAGTTCCCACCGTAAGCGAAATATTTCAAGAAATTAGATCAAAACAAATGTACTTTCCTTACAGAAGTTTAGAACCATTACGGTGTTTGGTAACAGATATGCGTTTTAAGTATAAAGTTATAAATAAACGGCAATACATAATAGAAAGCGATCGCTTTGTACGGTTACGGGACGAATACCTTAAGATGATCAATTTATACTATAGGTAAAATCTATGAATAATTTGGTTAGATGAAACACGGTATGATACTCATGACGTCATCAGAAAAGGTTGGACTGATAATTCACCGAAAACCGTCATAGATGTTCTACCTTCTATAAGAAGAAAGCGCATAAAAATTATCCATGCTGGTAGTGAACAACAGTTTGAAATTATCAGCAAAAAACGTTAGCAGTTCCAACGCGGATTACCACCAAGATACGAACGCCGAAATGTTTGAAGATTGGTTTTACACATTTTTTACTTCCCAACATTCCGGCAAACGGTGTGATTGTGATGGATAACGCATTTTACTATTCTAGGCAAATCAAAAAGATACCCAACCGAAAAGCACATATTATACAATTTTTAAATGAAATTAATGTTTCTATTCCTGGCGATGTAAAAACTAAATCAGCTTTGTTAAAACTAATAGAAGAACAGAATTTAAAAAAACCATATTTTCTTGATGAAACTGCCTTTGCAAACGGCCACAATGTTTTGGGATTACCCCCTACTTTTGCGAATTTAATCCGATCGAAATAATGTGGAGCACTTAGAAAACAAACGTCAGAAAAAGAAATACTTCTCCTAGGTTAAGCGCCAATGTTCTGGGTCTTATCAGAGATGCTGTTTGTGAAATTGATAAACATTGGAAAGATTGCTTGGAACACATCGTTAAGGTTGAACAGGAGTATGCTCCAAAATATGAAATCAAACCTTTAACAATGTAGGAGATGATTCATCTTCTGATACGTCGGAATTTAGTGGCGTCGAGTCTGAGTAAATTAAACAAATAAAATAAAATGTAGATTTGCGTTTAATAATATTAGAAAAGCGTGTCCAATATGTATATTATGTAATTTATGAATAAAGTATTATTTTAAGCATTTCTGGTTGTATAACATATTTATTTATCCATTCACAAATTTTCCTGAATACGATCTTGATGGCCTACCTGCAACTACCCTAACACTTGCAGCTTATCTTTGGTCGACAGTTTAACATTCGCTACTAAAAGTTTGGTCCCACTATACTGTTATTGATTTTATATGCCGGATTGCTAGAAAATAATTATAATAGAATGTGAGCACAAGAATCAAAATAAAATTTCGCAATTTTGAATAGTACCGCCTTCTTTGATTTTTGAAATACAGAACTGCGTATATATGTTTTATATGCTTTATACAGTAAATGAAATATTTGAACATCAGCCAGCAGGTATACCACTAGTTACAGGGGTAGTAATCTGCTTACGCTGCAAGAGTACGCCTAGTACAGCAAACCAAATTATATTTGAAGGTTAGACAACTCAATATACAAACATTTCAATTAGTTTTAGGTAAACGGCGGTCTCAACGAACTTCTAACTTAGGAATGTGAAATTTTGGCTGGTAGCCGTTCCAACCCGTAGAGAAAAAATTATGAAACTTTAAATTTTTTTCGTGTTAAACAGATTTTAATTTATGTCATTCCCTGAGTGGCACCTTAGAGAACACAGTTTACAAATATGAAAGCTATACATAGCGAAATAAAGGTTTCTTCTTCATTTTTCTGATCAATTTTGAAGAATGATGAACAGAATCTGTAATATTGAAGTGATAGTTCAGGCATTTTTAGATAGATGGCGTTCTGAAATACAAGTCGATATCAGACATGGTAGAGGTAATAAAGAGGACAATTCAACGGGCATGTGGACATGCCTGGAAATTTAAGCTTTCCCGTCAATTAGTAAATGTGACCGTGAAGCAATGGGGTGGGCTTTTGATAATACAAATTCTAATTTAACCAATTTCCTAAAACCAGTTCTAAATTGTTTTAATCTGTACAGTATAATTAATTTGGGATTTTTTTAAGAAATTAAAAAATTGCATAAAATATATACGACATGACATATCAGTTTTATTTTAAGTATTCTGCTCCAATTTTAATTTTATGTCTATTCAATCGATAAAATTACGCGTTATTAATAACTTTATAATAGGATTATATTGCTTTTTAAAATATGTACCATAAAATTGGCTCTTTATTTGATTTTTCGGTAGACAAAGTGAAAAGATTCGATATCGATCATTTTAATCTAAAACACGCGCAATGGTTTGTAAATTGACAACCTGGCGCTATCTCAAATTTTCTCCTCCCAGTGTAACTAAGCCAATCACTGTGAATAACAGCTTCTGTACCCCTACTACGCCACAGCCCACCTTAATTCTGCCAATCATTCAGAATGAGTGCAAGCAAGTCGCAGTCGGCCGTAACTCGTTACGCTATTCATCTGTTAAACAACGTCAACACAAAAAAGCGGGATTTTTCGAAACGCGTCGCTCGTCCAAATTCAAGTAAGTTTACAGAACACATTCAAAAAAATTATTTAATATTAATTAAAGATATATATTTCTAGGAACCATGACTAGTATTCACGCAGCAAATATACTGGAGGTGCATGACGTTCCTATGTCTGTTATAATTCGACCAATTTTACCAGAAGTAAATATAAGCAAGGTGGAATCTCTTATGAAGACTCTGTCCAATCCCGAAACTGTCGATGAAGTTCCTCCAATCGATGTTTTATGGATAGAGGGTAGGGAAGGTGGTAATTATTATTATAGTTTTGGGGGCTGTCATCGTTTTGTAGCTCACCAGCAGTTGAATAAGCCAACAATTAGAGCTAAACTTATTAAGTCAACAATAAATGATTTGAAATGTTACTTGGGTTCAAGTACACCTGATTTAAAGTAAATAAACGCATGCATTATTCATGTGTTGTGATAGGTGTGTATTTGAAACTTCAGTGATAGGTGATGATGTTTATTATAATTATTTTTTATTGTGTAAAAATGCCTTATCTATAAATGATCTATTAATAAAAATACTTCAATTTTTTATATTGGTTGTATTTTATCACAGAATATAACAAAGCTTTTACAAAACAAAATAACACAATTAAAAAAATGAAAACTATTGATTTTACAGTAATACTCCAGGGTGCAAAACCAACACATTAGTAATATTAAAACGCCACACGTTTTTGGGATTAATACCAGCACTTGCTGAATCAATCAAATAATTAAAAATATATTGATCTGAATACTTAAAATATCATAAATTATTAAAACTTTGTAAAAAACATTTTGCAGACCTCGCCGGACAAGTGAATGTACTTATTTACTTGTCAGGCAAGGCAACTTTTAAACTATTTGCTATAAAATATTTATGAGAACAAACAACTGTTATAAAACAACACATATAAGGGCAAAGTATGTTATCATTATATGACTACTTTTTAGTGATGACTTCAAGGCCGCTTTGATGAAATATATTCCTTGGGAAATATTGGAAATTATGAATAAGTCAAGCACAATGAACTTTGTTAAGTTCTTCAAGTGATCAACTTTTTCAAAATCGAAATATTTAGTGTTTGTTGAATAGAAATGATAGTATAAATGCATTTCTTGTTCTTAACTGTTTCCGTTTACTGCTATACTATGGAATGTTTTAGAAGCGTACTGGTAACTGTAAATTTTGTGATTGAGGACAGTGTTTCATATACGGTCATAGGATTTAAAAAAATTATTCAAGTACAACATATTTAGAATCTTGCATTTGATTCCTATGGTAAAACTAGTGATCTCATACACTCCTGAAAACAATCACAAATTTGTGCAACCCTTAAACAAACTTAAATACTAATTTATAATTACCAATCTTTGCAGTTTTACTAAATACCTACTGCAAAAATGTTTCTGATATCTATAAAAAAAAGGCATCTGCAAAGTTCATCATAAAACAAACCTTCCTTGAAACGTTTCAGTGCAACAAACTAAGGTCAGTCTATTATTTTTAAAATTATTTAGCACTTGTAAGCCTTGATAAAACCTGTTTTGCAAATACAAGTGCTTGAGCTCTTTAATTTAAAAAAAAAATAAATGTTTACAAACATCCTTAATCAGGCCCAGATAAAAACGTGAGAGATAAAACATTCTGCTCAATCTAAAAATATATAATGCTTAAGAGAAAGTGATGTCAACAGAATAAAGTCCTAAGGCACATAATTTAAAATGTGTTTATGAGTTGATATGTTTCTATGTTATAGTTAATGTACTTAGTTGGAAAGTTATTGCATTAAAACAGGTTGCTGTATTAGCCAGTCCATTTAAACTTTCTTTTAAAACAAGTTATTTCAAGAATAACAAAAATAAACACCCAAATGAAAGTAAAATCATGCCTAGAATTTGCAGTTAACCTTAAGAGGCAGACTAAAACTGTTACTACAGGTTACACATTATTCAATTCAAGGCGCATTATTTGCATACAAACAACTTTGCTGGATTTTCTTGAAACAATGCAAAACAATTTTAGAAAATGTGAAATAAAGGACACATTATAGATTATTCCTTCTAATCTAAAACAGCTCTTATATGACCACAAAGATGGGGAACTGGTATCGTCCTTATTTAAGAATAAACATAAAACCCACTCCTTGAATTCGAATCTCATTATGTGGAAAACAAGTTTGTGGAATTTGTTGTTTTGAACTTCATTTGCTGAAGCAAATATGTAAACTCTAAAAATAAGTTATAATTAACTAAACATTGGCTTAATCATTGTGTTACTAATGATTTTGAAATAATGACATAGATAATTGAAATTGAATAACAATAAATAGCAAACAGGTAGAGTTTATTTATAACATGTAGTTCCTAAAGAATATTTATTA
>JABXWE010019755.1:0-43117 GCA_014611495.1 Limonius californicus | reverse complement strand
TGGCTTCTGGAGTGTATGTTTCCACGCAAAAAATAAGAAATCGGTTGCATGATGAGTCTCTGTATGCGAGAAGGCCTCTACGCCGAAATCCCTTACAGAATCATCACAAAATGGCACGTCGTGTGTGGGCCCAAGCACATCGTGAATGGAGACTTGAAGACTGGCGATCTGTGATGTTCACAGATGAGACCAGGGTTGCCTTTCATCCCGATAGTCGACGCAAAAGGATATGGAGAGAACGTGGAGTACGTGCCAGGCTTCAGCATGTTCAAGAAGTTCATAAGTTCGGGGGAGGTTCAGTGATGTTCTGGGCAGGGATAATGCTAGGACGACGTACCCCTTTGGTACCTATTGAGGGCACTCTTACGGGACCGCGTTACATATAAGACGAGATACTACAACCAATTGTGCATCCATTTCGCGAAGAAGTTGGAGAGGAGTTCATTCTCATGGACGACAACGCCAGACCTCATCGAGCTGCAGTTGTGGAAAATTTCCCCCACGAGTCGAACATAGCCCGGATGCATTGGCCTGCGATATCTCCTGACATGAACTGCATCGAACATGCTTGGGATATGCTAAAGCGCGCAATTGGTAAGCGCAGGAATCCTCCCAGAACCCGTCAACAGGTCATTGAGGCAGCTGTCGAAGAATGGGATCGCCTTCCACAAGAGGTGCTGAACAACTTGATAGGAAGTATGCCGCGAAGAGTGCAGGCACAGTTACATGTTCGTGGAGGATACACGTCCTACTGACACAGCTCAAACAGGTCAAATCAACGTAATAAACAAGACGTGTTCAAGTGTTCAGTTCATAACTTTACGTTTTCTTGTTGTAATTTAACAGATTTTGTTTCAGTAAACTATACCTATTTACGAATTTTGTTCAGAATATGTATACTTTTCAATTCTCCACAAAATATCTAAATGAAATTAGTCATCACTGAAAACGCTTACGATGCAAAACTTTTTTTGAGCAGTATATATATATATATATATAAATAAACAAAGGGTGGTTTAATTTCTTTGCCCTTGGTCGATTACCCCAACAACTTACATCTTAAAATTTATATATATAATATTATATATATATATATATATATATATATGAGAGTAAATTTGTATATCTTGAATCCACTCTTGCATTATGTAAAGCTTCTGTGACCGCACTCCAATCTATCGAATCAAACGCTTTTTCATAATCTACAAACGCAAGGTGTAATGTGAATTTATATGTACAGCTTTTTTCAATGAGATTTCTCAGGGTTTGAAGATGGTCTATTGTACTATATTCCGCCATAAATCCAGCTTGCTTCGGAGGTTGGTAAAAATTCAATTTTCTTGTAATAGGATTGATGATTACTTTTGTTAACAGTATGTAGAAGTGAGAAAGGAGACTAATTGGACGGTAGTTATCATGCTGTGTATTGTCTCCTTTCTTGTAAAGCAAAATTACGTTAGCGCTTTTCCCATGATCTTGGTACCTTTTCTTCTGATGTGCATTTATCTAGAATGTTTTTTATGCATTTCAGTAGATTATCATCACCATATTTATGCATTTCGGTCGTGATATCATCTTCTCTCGGAGCTTTTTTATTTTTTGATTGAGAAAGGGCTTAAGATTTTAAAGAGTAGTTTCTATACATTTTTAGTGCGGCATAAAAGGTACCTATATTATTAAACCACACTTCTTTCGGGGATATTCACCTGGAAAACGTGCCTTGAATTTCCTAACATTTAAGCCAGGTGGTTGGAAGATGAAGAACTCAATGTACTATAAAAACTTTAATACCAAAATGACAGTTACATTGTAAGGAATTATTTAAATAATGTATTTGCAGAAAATTGGATTGGAAGAGGAGCCATGTCCCATGACCTCCAAGAATTTGCGGTATCGCTCCACTAAACTCTTTTCTTTGGGGCATAATTAACGAAATAGCAGTATAGTAGTAGAATAAGTTGTATACTTATTTTGATTATATGCTATAGTTTCCGGAGTTGTTGTAAGATATAGAACTCAATGCATTACGAAAACTTTGGTACCAACATGATGGCTGCCCTACTCACTGCAGTTAGATTGTTAAGAATTATTTAAATATACCTAGTGCTACCGTCTAGAATTAGAAATTTCTCATCTCGTTTTGCTTACTAGAATTGAGACAAGACTTTCTCCAATTTCTCGTCTCGAGTTCTTGAGACGAGACGAGAAATAATATTACGAGTTACGAGACGAGACGAGAATTTCTCGGCGAGACTATCCCTGTTTGGAAACTGTTTAATGCAAAGCTTAATTGATGTTAAAACAAGAACACTCTACTTCGAAAAAGCATTTTAATGTCATGTAATCACTTTATTTTTGTACCGTTTCTTTCTAATAGCTACTTACCAGTTATCATAAAAGTTCGGTGATGTATTTTCTTATCTACGACAATATAATGCTTTCACTAATTTTGTCAAATGATTAGTTATCCTTGGATATACGATTCTGCTAAAGGCGGTTTGGATTGTCTAAATTACATCAGTGGTACAAACTATAAAACATCCAACCGTTTGAAATAGATTTGCTGCCTTTCCCAGTACTTTACGAGCATTTAAATAAGTGATATAGTGAATTTAAGTAGCACTAGCTATATAAAGAGTATGATCCAAGGGATATAATACTTATTGTATGCACGATGTTATACCTTGTAATGTCTTATCCTTTTAACGATTAGAAGGTGTATTTATAAGGGCGATTCTATGTGATTATTTCTTCAAGGAGGAAAATCTCACCACGTTTCGTACCTATACATGCAAGTTAAAATATCACAAGCATCAGCTGTGTTTACAAATTAAATTTGTTAATATAGTAGAATATTTTGTATAAGCTTTTATTGTATGTGACAATGTGAAAAAATCATTCATTTAAATGAAATTACCACTCAACAATAACTTATTCGTTAATATTTGTATTTATATGGTGCCTAAATGCCTGTGTATTTCAAGAAAGTTTAGTGTTTTAACCACCTCCGATCTTTCCACCATTCGCAAGCATTTCTCCCAGGTATTTTACAAAAAGAACAACGTCGTATAGTAACATGTATTCTCATATACACTTCATATTATATCTACAATTCTAAAAATTACAATTTCTACCCCAAAATTAATATACATTACCCGGTTGTTAATAATTTCTTGGGATGCCTCACCATAACAAGATAAATATTAAGGTTAAATTAGTGGCTAATGGACCAACAGTGGTTAATTAATTTAATAAATAACAATGTTTTACTAAAATACATAATGTGATGCTAATTTCCTGACGAGAAATTTAAGACGCTCACACGAAGGTCGAGGCGTTAAATTAAACATTCAAGACGAGACTGACTGTATTTCTGGTTTAGAAAATTCTAGACGAAAAGGGACGAGAATCGTATAATTTCTCGTCTCGTCTCGTCTCGCGGTAATCATGTATTTGGAGCAAATTGGATTGGAAGTGGAGCTGCGCATCTATGACTACAAGGAAATTGCGATACCACTCCACTTTTTCCATTGGGCTACAATTCAGTAAATAGTATATTGAACTTAGGTTGTATATGAGAATGATTTACAGAACAGCATGATCGTGGCGTGTACATCAATTATTCGCAATATGCTAACTCTAGTCCAAAAATAATTAAAAAAGAATTAGAAAATGTGTAGAAGTGGGTGGAGGCAATTTTGAGCATTTACTGAATTAAATAAAAATTTGCAATTTATGTTTTATTACTTGTTTAGTGTTTACCATAGTACAGTTGCATCAATGGGCTGTCTTAATATTAGTAAAATTGTTAAAAACCAGAATAAAAGATAGACTTAGCAGAAAGTTACTGTGGTCAATTTCTATATTATTAAATAATCAATAATCTCTGTTGCTGTGATATATGCATGTTGGGCGCGTTAACCACTTTTAACTGGGGACAACTTAGCTGGTCCACTCTGTGTAGTTCTTTAAAATTTACCAATTGCAATTCGTCATGGTATTAACAATGTAGTTAATAGTAAACGTATCATTTTATTTGAAACTCACATTGTCAATTGTGATTCACTGGTGAAAAGAGTTGTATCACTTGTCGTTACGAAGCAGCTACATGTAGTTTCCTATGGTAATGCAAACTACATATTCTCGCTTGAAAAGAGGGTAGTGACATAAGTGATTAATTAGTAATTGTTATTGAAAATTAGATTATCTTGCCAGGGTAAAACCATTCTCGCTAATTTATGTTATTGTATATATATTCTTGTTCTACTAACCATGTATAACATTCTGTATGTTGAGCTGGTTTATTCTTATTCAAAGAAAAACGTTAAAAAAACTACATATTATGTAAACTATATTGAATTTAACTGTGGGTTGCCTATAAGCTGTACAGTAGGTCGTTATCAAAATAATTTAATTTTTTTAATAAAATGCGTGCCGTAAACCATTTAGAAAACAAATTTAAAACGAATGGTTTTGTGGTAAACAGGTTGAAAATCCGTAAAAAATGCAACAATTTATTTGCAAAAATCACGTAGACGTACACCATTAAAAATCAATTAACTCCAAAATTTACTCAATGTAAAATATACCATTGTTTTGCGAAATTACCGAATAAACTTACAATACTTTTCGCATGTATGTAAAACAGAACAAAGCTATATTAAAACATAATTGTCATTTTAAACTATCATGTGTAATTCTCATTGCTTTAGAAAGTCGTCTTCCTCTTGCTCTCTACTTTTCAATTTGAATAGGATTTTTGTCTCTAAAAGTAAAATAAATGTGTACTAACTATTTTGAGTTACTAAATGTATACATATTTTTAAGAAGTGTATCATTACGCATCGCAATGACAATCATCTCCAGAATTTATTGTGTAAAACTCAGCGGGAAGCGAAGTAATCGCAAGCAAAATCAAGTTATCATACAGTAATTTCCTCCCTTTGGAAATGCCCGCCGAAGAATACACCTCCGCATAATATTGCAAATTTAATATAAATATTATAGATCTGCTTTTAGTATATAGCAAAGTAGGTAATTTACTCATTTAGACGTAGAATAGAAATATCAATATCTAGTTGTTGTCTGTAACACTATTTTGTTATCTTATTAAAGAACTACTTTTCTAATGTATACTTCGCAATAATTATATTATTAAAGCTTATGTTTATGTTTCAAATACTTTAAATATTATGTGAGCTACAATTATGTTCAATTACTTCCAAAATTTTCAATATGTACGTCCATGTATGAGTAATTCAAATCGCTATATCAAGATACAGTTATATTTATATTGTATTTTTACCAAGTGATAGGAAAGTTACGTTTAAAATGTAGCTACCTATATTACAGCTACTATTAAAGTAATTATTTCAACTACTTTTTCGTTACTTTTCAAGTGAAAATATGAATGAAATTTATGCAGTGAAAACGGAGCTTCTGAATTTTCGTCACAGCTACGGTTTTTTTTGGCTTGCATCGTTACTCCCCTAGTGTTTTCGTTACCGTTCGCGCCATTACAAAAACTTTGTGCCTGTGATCTTCGTTCCTGGCCGTTTTAGAACATCTAATTCGCCGTTTTCCAAAGAAAAATCCAATTACACCATATGGTGCAATGCAGTCGCATTGTTCCTAGTTGCGATAGACAGTGATCATCCGCTATCTCTGTCCATTTTCGTCTATCCAGGAGCGTTCATCAAACAAGGATACAAAAAGGAAAACCTTTTGTGAATTACCTCAACTACCGCTGAACCCTGGTATATGTATGTATAGTGGAAACTGTCCGCAGTGATTTTGACGTTTTTCGAATTGAGGAAAATAGAAGCAGTTTGAGTTGCATAATATTTAGCAACCTTTAGCTGGTAATTGCTTAATAATTAATATTAAAGTAAATATCGTGGGCAGTAGCGGCGGCCCATCAAATCCGGACGTCGCGAAGTCCTTTGTCTATACATAATCTATAACAGAATCGCCGCTGGTTGTGATTTGAACGTTTCCTTGTTCCTGCTTGTTATTGTACCGATTATACTTTGTAAGAAACATTCCGGTACCGAGGAAGCATAAAAAGGTAGCTTCGGTTCTCTGTATAAGCTGCTGGTGCTCGGTTCTTTCACGTGAACCCCCCACTGCTGCCTGAACTCGCTGAAGAGTCTTTTTCCACTGGGATGTTGCGGTCTCAAAAAATTTCAATACTAGGTTTAACAGCGATACATTCTAAAATGCAAGACTAAATGTAGTTTATGTATCTGTGCGTAATTCCCTGTAATTCTTATTTTACGTTATAGTGAATTAGAATTTCTAATAGTTATGTACTGGATGCACGATTTAATGCGAAGGAAACCGTTCGATTATTAATACCAATTTCTTCAGATTGATTACTGCTATTTTTTGCGAAATAGTGTAGACGCTCCAATGCAGTGATAGGTAGACCACCAGAACGTCGCATATTTAGATCTGTTTATTAAACATCTCAGAAGAACGTAAGCTACCTGTATCCAATGTGGCCTGGAATTCAATATGGCCTAATCACAAAATCTCGGGAAGTACGCGACAAATTCGAAAGGTGGTGTACAGTATTTTTGCAGAATTCCTTTGACTCAGCTGACTTATTCATATGGTAGTGAAACTGCAGGAATATAGTCGGAACGGAGATATTGCGAGAGCGCGTCTGTTTGCAGTAGCCGCATGTAATTTTATGCGAGTATCTGCTTTTAATAATTAGTTAAAGTTAACCAAGGCAATAAATATTGTGCCTATAGGTAATACGTTTTGTCCACTCTTTAATGCCATATTTTTTTGTAAATTTCTATTAGTTTTTGGGGGACCCAATACCCCGAAGTAGGCGAAATTGGGTATGCATATGATTTATTTCCTGATTTGTACTAGTGTGCTTTATTTTCAGCCACGAGTTCAGTAGTTAATAAGAAGAGAGTTGAGTCAGGAAGCCCTTGAGAAAGCTTTATAAGCATTTACTATGAAAAAGATGTCAGATTATAAAGCAGCAGAGGAATTTGATGTTCCCCGTAGGACTCCTCGCTGGTATATCAAATCCAATACCTATGTGAAAGCTAAGTTGGGACGAAACTTTTGCTTTCTAAGCAACAAAATGCTGAGCTTTGTGCCCGAATTATACGATTGGCAGAAGTAGGCTTCTAAATAACCACCAAAGTATTGAGATTATGCGCATAAAGAAGGGTAAGAACATATTTGAAGGCCAACCTCATTGTTTCTATTTGAAAATCACAAAATCTAAATCGTGCTAGAGCCCAAAAATTTAACAAAGTCATTTTAGAGATCATTTTGCCAAACTTAGAAAGATCTTCGAAGATAACGACATTTTTGGGAAACCTGAAAGACTGTTTAGTATGGAAGAAGAAAGATCTAGATTGAATTTACACAAAGAACCAAAAGTTCTATCAAAAAAAGTTACCCGCAGAGTTCATATCATCGGCAACGAACATGGGGAAAATGTAACTGTGTCGTGTACGAACGGACTAGGTTCATTGATTCCTCCAATGATATTGTTTAAGAGCAAACGAATGAAAAGGTAATTTGCAGATGATTTACCACCTGGTTCAGTTTGTAGTATGACCGAGATCCAACATCCGACATCCAAATGGTTTGTCGATTTTGGACGTCACAAACCTGCAGGTAGCTGCGTACTTATTTTTAAAGGCATCAAAAGCCACTTGATATTGTGCAGACTGCTAACCGGAATGATATTATGTTGTATTGCCTTCTATTCAATACAACACATGAGGTTCAGCCCCTTGCCAAAGCAGTATTTTGGTCTTCTGAATATCATCGGGACCAACAAGTTTTGCTGTGCTAGCACAATCATGGTGAAGGAACGTTAACCAAATAACGGCTTGGAAAAGTTTTCACCCTAGTGTGGAATTAATGTGTGACACCGTTAAACATCACATCAGTATTTACAGCTACTGGTTTATATCCATATGATCCAAGTGCAATGCCTGAAGACGCCTTTAAACCAAGTACAGCATCTGAGCTACGAATAGACGAAAAGCTGTCAATAGTAGGGCGGTTATTCTGAAAAAATCACTATTTTCCAAAACAGATGAAACCAAAATGCAGCAACAAAAGCCAAAACCTAGGCACCACCCTCAAAACCTCCAATGAAAAAGAAATCATAAAATCGTGCACTAAAATCATGGATTGATGACATCTGCAAAGAAGATGTAATGATGGTCATGCGCATATGTATTGGTTGTGCGACCTATGTTCATGAGAAATGTGTTGGATTAACGAAGAATAATAACAATGATTTTATTTGTCTAACGTGTGATGTGTAGAAGCATTTTTGGTAAAATGAATTAAATGCGTTCTATCTAAAAATGTTTTTGTTTCAATATTATAGGCCATATTATGTAGATAGACTACCCAATATGGCCTAACTGTACTTTTTGTGCTTTCTCTTTTACTTTTTAGTTGGAATGTCGGTCTTAAAATATGTCGTAATATTCCATATGCGGCCCAACCTAGACTTATTCTCCTTGGCGACACGCACGTTTGGTTATCTCTACAGATTTTTATTTCGTGCCCGAGATAAATATATTTTTCGACTGTTTCGATATCTGCATTCTCAAGTTTCTTCTGTCCACGAAATACTGGGTTGGTCATCATTTTGGTTCTGCCTTTTTATAGTCATCCACTATTAATACTATATCGTCTGCAAAGCAGAGATGGCTTAATTTTTCTCCATATCCTAGGTTTTCCCACTCCGTCATTTTCAATGCGTGTTCTAATACCGTAATGAATATTTTTGGAAATAACGTGTGTCCTTGCCTAATTCCTCTATTAAAATTTATTATTTTATTGGTTTTATGGAGTTTTACAGTTGTTGTGGCATTTTTGTATATTTGGTGGACGACATTGGTATATCTAGGATCAATTCTGTATTCTTTTAGTGCTTGTAGGATGGCAGTCATGTCATGTCTACGGTGTCGAATGCTTTCTGGAAATCGACGAATATTAGGACTAGGGGTCTGTTATATTCTACTGTTTAACTAGGATTTTAATACACTGCAGATGGTTGTTCGTTCCACAGCCCGAGCGAAATCTAGCTTGCTCTCTGGGTTTATAAAAGTCTAGTTTCCTTTCCAATTATAGGCGTGATTACTCGGGTGAGTACCTTGTACAGATGGTTTAAAAGGCTGATGGTTCTAGTTTTCCAAGTTTGTTTCGTCCCCTTTCTTGTGGAGAAATATCGTTATTGAGTTGTTCCAGCTTGTAGCTATATTCTGATTTTGTAAACACAAATTGAACAGTTTTTCCAGCCTATCGATTAGTTTGGGACCTCCCAGTTTACGGATTCGGTAATAATCCCGTCTTCCCCTGGAGCTTTATTATTTTGAGTTTTCTTAAGAGCGTTGTAAATCTCTGTTTTGGTGATATCAGGGATGTCTTCAGATGCTTCGTCTATGACTTTAAAAGTGCCTTGTCCTAGTTCCAGCTCACATTGATTTCTGTATAGGGTTCTATAGAACTCTTCTCCTACCCCTAATATCTTGCCTCTATTTGTTATTAGCTCACCATTTTTGTTCTTTAGTTTGTGAATTTCCATTTTACCGTTTATCAATTTCATTCTTCATTTTCTCATCCTCTTATGTTCTTCTATGGTCTGTATAATCTTTTCTTTTTGTATTTCTGTATGTCATTTCTAATGGCTTCTGACATTTCCCTGTTGATGAAGTTTATTGTTTGCTGGTCTATGTTTTCTACTTTTAAAGACTTTTAAAAGTAGAAAACATAGACCAGCAAACAATAAACTTTCCATTTAAATTTTTGTTCCTCTGCTAATTTTCTCTTCTTTCTTATTTCTAGTGCATAACTTTTGTTTTGCTTCCGTTATCGTGTTAATCATCAGGTCGTTCAAGACCTTTATGACATTTGTCTGTGGTTTATTTGCCAAAGCTTGACTGATGTATTCTTCAAATTCTTATCCATTTTCTGGCTGCGTCCAGGCTTTTATTTGCCTCTTTCTGATCATTTTATTTCGCTTTTTGTTAATGCACACTTCTACAGTGGCCCTTACCTTTCTGTGGTTACTTCCTGGTGTAAATCTACTTAATATCGTGACATCTTTAAATATGTGTTTTTTGTCTGAGATGAAGTAGTCAATATCGATAAACGTTTTGCCGCCTGGACTTCTCCATGTCCATCTTCTGTGGAGTTTCTTGTAAAAGAAACTATTCTGTTGGAATATGTTTCTTTCTAGTAGATAGCTTAGTAGCATATCATCTCTAGGGTTTCTGCCTCGGCTACCAACGTATTGATGGCTCATTTTTTATTCCGATTTTGACGTTTAGGTACCGCACAGAATGGTATAGGTCGGGTTTTGTTCAAATGCTTTGGTCGTTATAAAACATCTCTACTACGTCATCTATGTATTCCGACGCCGGTGCTTACACCTAAATAGTTTTTCGTTTATATCTGGCGTTAAGTCTTAGGATTAGATATGCTACTCCTGTAGACATTTTCTCTATGGTAACAATAAATTCTGCTAGCTTTTTATTTATTAGGAAACCTACGCCACCCATTGATTCATGATCTTCTCGCGCATGATAAAATATATCTGTCCAGTTGTTCGCCACGTCTTCTGGTCTCACTAACTCCAACTATATCCCAAGAGACTTTTTCTAGTTCTTCCTCTATTTCAATCAATTTTTCTTCCGATAGTAGCGTTCTTCCATTGAAGGTAGCAATTTTTAGCTTTATCTTTTTGCAAATACCATTCTTTCAGTCGAATTCAAGTTTTTGTGCCCCCCCCCCCCAGAATCCTTGACACAGACTGGCAAATCAGTGTGAGATTTTGGATTTTGAATCCTACTCACCTGGGATATTACAGTTTTAAAGCTGGACATCTTGGCATTCTTAATATCTTAGGGGTTGTGGTTGTAAAACGCGAGTTGGCGAGATTTAGAGTGTAGGATATGGGCAGGATAAAATATGTTTTTTGTTGTAATTAAGGTTGGGACACGACTCCTTCCTAGTGGTAGGAGGTGGAGGAGATTCGTGGCTGACGTGGGCAGGGTTGCTTCCCTGAAGTGGTCCTATCCTCCACCAGGATCGTTATTTACATCAACAAAAATTAAAAAAGTATTGTAGCTTAGGTAGGTCATATAGGGACCCTGGTCACCGTGAAATGCGGCCGATCGGCTGGTGTTCGAATTCCGGCTGAGGCGACCGTATTTCACTTAGTTAAGTTTAGGGTGCATGTTACATGAATGGTTAATGTGTAAGAGACGCCCGCAACCCCCTGAAGTGATGCGAAAGCGGTTCCGGAGGGGGGGGGGCGGTAGTATGTATGAATGGAAAAAAAGTAGGCCATATAGAGTTACCTTATATAGAATATATGCAAGTCTTTTTTAGTATACCTGGGTTGTGTCGCCCGCTCATACAAGGCGGTAGAAAGCACTACTCTTATTTAATATAATTAAGAATAAGAAGGAAGGTCAGAAATCAGAAGAGTTTTTGAGTGATCGATTTTTTGTAATCAAGTATCCTACAGTAAAGTATTTAAATATCTATGGGCTATGTAACAAAAAAGCCGTTAACCATACCACAAACGTAAATTTTTTTGTTTCAAATCGCGTCTCACAAGTTACAAGACTATTGATAATAGCGAATAGTTTCTTTTTTCATGGCAGTAGTAACTTTCGTGGTGGAAACTGGACACCACCCTTCAAATGGATTAAAAAACGAAAAGTTCGAACACATTCAGCTTCATTTGGGTGTCATTTTCTATGAAAAAACCGATATCTAAATTCACTCATGTGCGTAATTGATAGTTCGTAATCTGAAGTTTGAGCGTACAGTTGATGAAAAGCGGAGTCGAAATGGCGTCATGATATACAGATAGAGCAAGGAGCGTGATAAATATTGGGCAATAAGTGGTAGAGCGACGTGGCAAGCCGGGGAGGCTGGCAGTGAGAAGCTGTCGCGACCTCATCCAGCGGACCGTGTAATTGGATGGAGTGCAACGATATCGGCATCCGACATCCTTTGCTCGACTCGAAAAGTGGAAATCCGAAGAGCGAACATTTTCAGGACAAAGATCAACGCTTCGTATTTGCCTGAAAATGGACTGCCTCGATTTTTCCTGCCTTGCTCTGAATTCCAAACGTTTTAAGGGAACGCGGGATACTGAAACATCCTCTTAAGGGGCTACTAAAAATTAGATAAAATAAGCCTGTTCTACTAAGATCGTGGGTATTTATGTGCGTCCTATCTACTACTATTTTATAACTAGTAGCCAGTAATCAAAATTGTAATCAAGTGAAAAAACTGTTCGGAGAATTCACAAGAATTACTATAAAATATTACTAAACTAGCGAAAAGGTATGCTAAAATAAGATTACTTTTACGAAGAAATTGGATTTATTTCATTACGAAGTATTAGTACTTATTTAATATTGGGATATATTCTCATCTTACTATTAATTTCTATGCTTTAAGAACAGAATGCTTAAAACAATTTATCTAATTTTCTGAAAATGAGAATAATGCCAAGAGTCTGTAACCAATTTTAGTTATTTAGCTGTTTAGCATAACGAACAGCGACGAAGCTAAAGGTAAACAGGCTTGTGTAGCTTAATTTAAATGCCCTTTTGATGTTCTGCAAAGTCACAAGGTAGTTTTCACTAAAACCAAATTAATTTATTTATGCTGAAAGTACCAATCTATACTGTAGAAGCAAACTTACATAATACTTTGTACATTATTGTTTTATTTACAATGCATTATGTTTATGTCTACTTTTTATTTATGAACTGTTTTACATATTTCTACTACAAAAATAATCATGTTACAGATAGCTAAACTTAACACTCTCGACAATTCATGATGTAGAGACGAGTTTCGTCATTAAATAGAAGCAATTGTGTATACTAAGTTCTTCAAGCCACAAAATCCTTAAGCCGATTCAGAAAAAATATTTTGGAGAATGTTTAAAAAACTGTGGAAGTTTGCTATTTTTAAATTAAATTTTAAAAATATTTTTTTCTATTTCTATTTTTTTTAAATTATTCTATGGTTCCTCCAAAACTCTATCACTTAGACTCGTTTCCGAAAAATATTTTTTTTTTAAATTCTCTTAATTAGGGTTTTGGATACTAATTATAAAAAAGGAATACATTTTTATTATTACTTTTTTAAAATTATGCAGAGTATAATTCTCATGCTTAGGCGTTATTAACTAACTTAAACCTTAAATCAATTTGATTAACGGTATTTGTGTAAATGAAGTCTAAAGCTGGATTGTTAAAAAAGTACCAAAGAATATGCCTTAACTTTCGCTTCCGATGCCGAATTTTAACAAAAGCTTTTGTCACGCAAATTTTCAACAGACATGTCTCATTAGAATCATTACTTTAATACTCATTTACTGTAGCGCTAAATTAAGAATAGAAGCGCTATACCAACCTGCAATAGGAAAACATGGTATACATTCAGAAACCAATGAAAATGGGAGACTGCTAATAGATTTCGCGATGAGCAGATGTACGAAGATTAAAAGTACGCGTTAAAAACACAGAATTATATATAAAGGTACCTGGAGGTTACCAGTGGCAATACTACAAATCAAATATACTAGGTATTGGTTGACACAATAAATGAAAGATGCATAAAAGATGTGAGAAGCTATAAAGCACCATATCTAGACTCAGACCACTATAAATAATATAGTGACAAACAAAGCAAGACAGGAAAAGAAAACACGGCTGAACCTCCAAACAGAAGAAGCACCGACAAAATATGGAAAAAGTGTCGAGGAAAAGCTGGAAACTGATGGAGGGTTCAGGAGTACAGAGGAAAGAATGCTAGCAATAGAATGAAATATAAAGAGTGCAGTTAAAGAGCATACTGTAACAAAACAAAATGGGAAGAACGAATGATATGAATCAGAATGCCAACAAGCAGTCAAAGAAAAAGAAAAAGTTAGAATAAGGATGCTACAAGAAAATACTGCAGACAGCAAACGTAAATATGAAGAAAACGTAGAAAGAGTAATGCAGATATGCAGAACAAAGAAAAGGAACTACAAAATCAAAATTCTAGAAGGCATAGAGGAGAAATATAGAAATAAAGAAATTAGAAACTTCTGCCAGGGAGCGAAGAGATTGAAGCGAGGATATCGGTCAAGAAGAAGTATGTGTAAGGATAAACAAGGAAATCTGTTAGGAGACCGAAAGGAAGTAGTAGCAAAATGGGCCGAGCATTTCGAAGAACTGCTAAACAAACACCAAAACAATGAAGAATCACAAGAAACAAAAGAAGGGAGACAAGAGAAACATGGAGTGAATATAAAGACGCCAGAACTAAAAAAAATAATAGAAATAATACAACACCTGAGGAATAACAGAAGCCCAGGAGAAAACTAAATACAAGCAGAGGCCATCAAATACGGAGGATAGAAACTACACGAAACAATAGGAGAATTCATCCGAGATATATGGAATATGGAGGAAGCACCAGCAACATGGAGTAAAGCATTAATCTGCCCAATACACAGGAAATGTGACAAAGAGAATTGTGGAAATTGGATAGCCTTGTTAGATGTGGTGCGTAAAGTTTTAGCAACGTGCATAAACAATAAACTGAAAACCCATGCAGACAACATACACGGTGTATATCAATGTGGTTTCAGAAAAGGAAAGTCAGTAGTAGACCAAATATTTGTTTTAAATGAAATACAAGCCCTACATAAAACCCCAACGCATTTAAAGACGTATGGAAACTATATCTCGCTCTAGGAGAGTTTAGTGTCAAGAATGGTCTCAGACAAGGGGACCCTCTGTCGTCTGCAGTATTTAATCTGATGCTAGAAAAAATTTTGAGAGATAGTAACGCAAAAAGGCAATGGACAGTATATCACCATAGACACCAATATCTTCCATTTGCCGACGATCCAACAATTTTTATACGATCCAAGGACGAATTACAGAATATAGTGAAGAAGATCATCATAGCGTTACAAAACATAGGGTTGGAGATTAATAAAAGTAAAAGTAATTATGTGGTCTGGAATGACAGTCCAGTAAACCGAAATAGCGACCTTAATATCACGACAGATCAAAAGAAAGAGTACAGGCTCAAGTTGAAACATTTGTGTATTTGGGAGCAGTACTAGCAAGAAAACCTGGTAGTGCAGACGAAATAAGTGCAGGAATAGTCCCTGGAACTAAAAGTGCGGTAGCACTGAAAACAATAATATCCGGAAGCTTGTTTTCCAGAGCAGTGAAACTACGAGTGTACAAAACTATCATAAGGCCCGTTTTGACGTACGCGGTGCGGTGTCGACTTTGAGGGAAACAGAACAGTTCCCAGTGTCCTATATGGGAGAAAAAATCCTGAGTAAGATCTACGGGGAGAAACGAGTAGAAGACAGGTGGGGGAGAAGGACAACGGATATAGTGGGAATAGTAAAAGCACAACAAATAAGGTGGCTAGGTCACCCAGTAAGGATGGACCAACACAGAATACCAAGCAAGGTATGGTCAGCCGAAGTAGGGAGAAGAAGAAGAAGAGGAAACCCCGATCGCAGTAGAGAAAGTAAGTCGAGGAGCACCTGGAACACCTGCAGATCCCGGAATTGAGAAAAAGTGCTAAAGACCGCAGAAATGGGCATCCACTGCCCAACAAATCAAAGACCTACACGGCCTGTAGTGCTATTATATATATATAATTTACTGTTATGTCAATTTAGATGGTATTGGAAATTAGTAGCATATTATTATTATACTTTTATTATTTTCGAAAACGACGTAGAAATACGTATGAATTAGCACAATTCTACTAAAACCTGTTTTAATTATTATTATTAATGCTAAAGGCAGGGAAAATACTCAAGGAATAGAAGAAGAAATAATACTTGAGGAATACCTTAATATAGGAGCGAGGTGAGAGGAAATTGGAATTGCAATACATAAGGTAGCAGAGAGCCTTTTAAAGGAAACCAAGGGAATAGATAAGACTAGCTGGTTTGCCGAAGAACATAAAATACCAATAAATGAAAGAGCAAATGCGAGACTATATTTCATACAAAAGGACATCAAAAAAAAGAGAGAAATAACACAATTGTAAATAGACTGCCTAGATTCTAGACAAAATGAAAGGGAATTTTATTACAAGAAGATTGAAAAACTAGGAGATAATTGAAAAAGCAGAGAAATAACTAATTTCTACAAAGGGGTACGCGATACAAAAAGAGGCTACTAAGTAAACACCGCCTTTTGCAAGAATACAACTGGAAGAGTAATGAGAAGAAAATAGATAGTACTGAGTAGAAAACAAAAGTACTTCATGAAGAAAATAAGTATAGACGAAAATGATGTCGACGAAAAAGAGCAACAAGTAGGACATACAATAATCAAATACAAATGTCTGAACTAATAAAGGTGCAAGAGATTATAGAATTGCTATAGAACAAAAAAGAGGAGACCGGAAATGATGATATAGAAGCTAAGTTGACCAAACTCGAGAAGTGCAGTTACATACTGCAATAAGTACATGAACTTATAAATAAATTACAGAGAAAATACCTAACAATTGACGAAACCATATGTACCATCTATAAGAAAGAAGGCAGGGCCAATACTTACAGGGGAAATTGTTTATAAAATATTGGCAAAAAATAACACCAATAGATTAAGAATAATTATGGCCGCTTTTTGGAAGGACAACTCCACAACTGGCCTGATATTTCTGCTGACAGTAATATAATCTAAGTTCTGGGACACAGTACATACACAGTTACATGTTATTCGATTTCAGAAAAGCATACGACAGTATAATAAGAAAAGAATAATTGTACAATGCCATGACACAACCCAGCTTACCGGGGAAGATAGGTAACTTGGTCAAAACAACACTGAAAACACGGAATATCAGGTCAGGGTACAACAGCAACACATTTTAATGTTAACGGTGGACTAACAACAGGTCGCCAGCCTCGGTGGGACGCAGGTCCAACCTGGCCGAGGTCGGTGAGATGTTTCTAGCGGGGAAAAATCTGAAAGTGCGCCTTCTGTCGGATAAGAAATAAAGCCATAGATCCCGTGCCACTGGGATGTGTGACACGTTAAAAATCACTGCTGGAGTTGGATTTACCCCAGATAGGCAAAATTCTTAGTTAGGGCATACAATGGGCCAAATGTGGGCTAAGTGCATAGAGATGCTTGGAAAAGCGCGTCCTGGATCTCGCTCTTTCAAATCAACAATCAACAACAGGTCTCTATATCGGCGTTACCATTTAACTTAGTACCGGAAATTTCAACAGGATGCATTAATGTTTAACATATGCGGACGATGTTATGGTAATTTGCAAGATCAACGAGAGAGCTACAAGAAATAGTAAAAACATTCAGAAAAAGGTGGGTTTAAGAGTGAGTACCCAAAAAATCAAATATTTGAAAATAAGAAGAAACTGGGAAGAACATCAGCTAATCGTGAAACGCGAAAATAGCGAAGAATATAAATTCAAAAATGTAAAGTGTTAGTACGATAAATGAGTGTACTGAGAAAATAAAAGCGCCTCTAATATCAGGTAGTAGAAGTGCAGCAATGGTAAGAGGTTATTTAAAATCGGAAGGTGCGTCTGGGAAGATAAAATGAAGAGTGTACAAACCAGTAAAATACGCAACTGAGGCATGGACGCTAACTGAATGGGATCAGCTGAAGCTATGGGTATGTGAAAGAAAGATATTAAGGGTGGAAAATAGGTAGACGATGAATGATAATGAAGGAATTTTGGGAGTTACATATATGTAGAGCCGGACGTGCCAAGTGTACTATGGAAGCAGAAAGAATACTCTAAGAAGTCCTGTGGGGAAGAGTATAGCAGACGTTGGCGAAGACCAAGAAGGAAGTGGCTCGACCGTATGAAGGAAGACCTGTAGAAATTCATTTTTAGAAACTTGAAACAAACAGCATTGAACAAAAGCAGCTGGAAGAAGTTCCGAAAAGCAACATTGGGCCTGCATGTATTGTAGCTCTGTCATACTAAATGCTGCGTTATTTATCCTATATGATTTATTTTGAATACGTAATGCTTCAATCATGTTGAAAGGATAATGTTTTTGCTGATAATAATCCAGATTATAACTAAAATTAAGATTAATTGGTTTAATTGTAATCTAAATCAGGATATGTAAGAGGTTATTCCTATTCTATTTCATAAATGTAAACATTATAACATAAAAAGGTATATTCTGAGCTTTCGTAGTGTTCTACGATGTACTCTGCGTAGTGTTGGAACGGTGTTTTCAGTGGACATTTCTGAGTGAACAGTTGTGGGGACGTGTATTTTCAATTTTGATGATGAATTGAGGTGCCCAAAGTAATGTTGGGGCCCTGTAAAAATATTATTTATAATATCACATAAACATTATAAAATTGCTTATGCCACGGTTAATTTAAGAATTCAGGATTTGTTATTATGGTTAATAGTTCATGTTTTATAAGAGGAAGGTTTTTGTGTACTTTTATTTAGGTATATAACTGTTTAAAATAAGCATTTTTGAGTTTGTATAAAAGTTACATATTTGGAGGTTAGATTTTATTTATTACTTATTACTATATTATTGATGGATTTTGATGATGCTTTTAATGCTTATATTTGAGTTTAATGAAGGATTAGTTAATTGTTTTTAGTGGTTTAAAAGCTCAATTGTACATTATTGTGAAAATTTTAATTTGAAAGCACATGTTTATTTTTTGTTACAAATCGTCATAAATGTGATTCCATTGGATTGCTAATTTTCCATAGATTGTGTTTATGAAGTTAGTTTTTAGAAATATTTGTTTATTTAGGTTGTAAGAGTCGTTTTTAATTTAATTGATAAGAGTTCTGGGAAGTGGTGATAAAATTCTAAATTTCTATTGATGCATTCTAAATTTTGAGATTTTGGGATTATATTGAAATTTAGTCTTGTTTAAGCACTCGTAAGGGGCAGACGTATTATAGTATTGCTCTGCCAATGAAATTAAGGCCAATTTGGTCGAAAGTGGTTATGTGTTAGTATTTTATGTTAGTAAAGAAAAGTTATATTTGTTCGAATTAAACGTGAGTTAAGTTGTTTTCTTGATTTCAATAAATCTTACCTGGTGTTTCTTAAGTTGGAGTTTGTGTTTAATTTATCTTCGAATTTCCTGCAAAGTGAATTACTTAATTAATCTTGAAAGTGTTTTTTTTTAACTAAGAAATTAAGTGAGTTTAAATCTTACCTGTTCTACATTACAAGTTTCATGATACTTTTGAAGTATTATAACTTCAATTTCAACATAAGTATGGAGCCAGTGATCCTGCATCTTTCCAAACAACTGCACGTAACCGATAAGTGACGCATAATGAGTTCAGATTTCTGTATCGAGGTCAAATTTCTACAGATGTTTACAAGATATTGGACCTACTTTGCGGTACTTCAAAACCTTTGTGGAGAAGAGATAATTTTTGCAGGTATTTTTTTAATTTAATTTATATTTGCATGAAACTATCATATTGGGGAAGCCACGTTTTCAATATCATATGAACCCTGAGATGTCTTGTGAAAATTTCATATGCGTATTTATGTTAAATTTAATTTTGTGAGATAATATTGGAAATTTATAATCCTATTATAAATAATTTATTATTTTATTTTATAGTAACTATTCATAGCACATTAATATGAAGCTAACCAACGTAGGGCAATTACAACTTGTCACATTATATAAAAAGTTTATAAATTTAAAATAAAATTATATTAGTGGGGTATACACAACATATATTTTTTGACGCTAGCCAACGTGGGCAATTAAAATTTGTCTATATAAATAATTTTATAAATTTAAAATATGTTATGTATTATGTTATGGGGTTAAATTCATAGCAATACATTTTGAATTATGAATTAATATAAAGATCAATGCAGTAAGGCAAGAAACAAATAACAAGCATAGATAATTAATTTTTAGGCAGGATTGTTTCACATTTTCTCTTTTCTCATCTTGAATAATAAATAATTATAAAATAGTAAACGAATAGAATTATTATTGAATGAATACCAAATCCGAATACAAAACAATAACGAATATTTAAATTTGTAGTAATTGTCAAACAAAACCTTTCTTGATGAACAACCTTAAGCAAGCGGGAAATCACAAATCACGGTTTTTATTAATCCCCCGATTGTATATGTTTTGGGTAAACGTAGGACTATATGTAACGAATAAATAAACGGGCCTGGACAGTGGTCAGAAACGAGCGGGCATAAACTTCGAAAATGTGTTCCATCGCGCGAGATAACATCAGAATCTCCGGGGTGGCTGCAATAACAATCTTCTTGTATGAATTGTTATAGTCTCTGTTATCATTCATAAGCGGCCGGACATCTCATTCCGGGTAACCGCAAGTCGTAAACACATTTCATCCGAGTCGCGTCCATTCACAGCTTCACGGCGACACTCGGCTACCGGTTTACGGCAGAATGAAAGGTAGGAAACATAACTTATTCTCTCTTGACCCGTGAAGGTGTTGTTTATGGCATGCTATACCTACAGTTTTTATGCTACTGGACTGAATTTTCGATCAACACGTAATACACTCAAACCTTCTTTACGAAAATGTAGTTGGAAGAAGAGCTATATATTCTGAATCTGAATTTTAATACGATAGGTATCTCTATGCTGGTGAAATATACACCGGTTGTAAAGGAATACGTCATAAATTTATTACTGAGTATCAATTTACAACCAGAATCGTACAGAGTAAACCTCATATTAAATGTTTTCGAATTAAAAAATGTCTTAGATATTAAATACGTTAATTTTTATTAAGTCTATCAAATAAATGACTTAATTTGTATAACAATCTTAAGTGCCGATTATCTCTTAGATACCAACATGTTTAATGGCCAATAACTTAACGTTATATTTGCTTATTATACGAATTTAAAATAAGTACCTCATTCGTTGCTTTTCCCATGCGGTTACTTGCAAAATATAAAATATAACTAGCTTAATATGTTAAATTTCTAAAAACAGGAGTATAATTATGGCACAAAATAAACTTTTCAGAAATAGCTTTCATTTTTCATGTTCTTGTCTTCCTGTTTCCAAAACCAGTTTCAGATGTTGTTGGTCTATCTACTATTCTGAACACCAGCTTTATTTGTTCATAACCTCACTTATTGCCTCGAACCACTTTTGGTCTTTTTCGCTTCTTTCTGTCCGGTTAGTTCCGTTCCATTACTTTCTTGTACATACTGTTTTCCTGTTTAGGTTGTACATGTACCATGCAATTTGCTTCCCTTCGATTTTTTTATCATTTTTTATCTACATTCTAAGATCCGTTAAGGGTTTGATTCCTATACTTTAGGTTGTTGATTCTTTGGCTGATCGCCTTAGATAATCCACAGTGGCTGCCTTATTTAAGTGCCGTCTGTTATCGAAGATTAGCTATCATCACGCCTACTTATACCGTGGATGCTGTTGGTATGAATAGTGATATTACTTGGGCTTTATTTCTTTCTGTAATCTGCCATGTTTCAGCACTGTATATTACCATGTTCTGCATCGCATTGTTGCGTACTAGTTTGTTACTCTTTCTATATTTCAGTCGATGCCGTTTCAAGCTGCCATTTACTTGTTTCCTATTTTTACTTGTAATATTCCTTAGTTTTCGTTTCCTTAGAACCATTGCTTCTAGGTCTCTCAGATTTGCTTTCTCAAGTAAAATCCATTGCATTGATTTCTTTGGAATTCTGTTTCCTGCATTTCTAGTAGGTGACCGTACGTATCACACAAGTTTTTCGTTGCTGCTGTTATGTCTTCTTCTATGCTTATCATATCTCTTACTGTTTGATTTCTTCTTGTCTTGATTATTTATATCCTGGATAATCGTGTTATGTAATCCACTACCTGTGTTTTTACTTAACGTTTATCTCTTTAGTCATTTGCCATGAGTCGGTATCATGTAGTACCATGCTTGGTAGAGCTTTATCCCATAAGATACCATTTAATGCCTCTACTATTTTTACCATGATTTAGCCATCCATTTATTTCTCCCTTATGCATCCCCATTTTCCTATTTTTACTCTTAGTTGTGTACATTACCTTCTGCTATTTTACGGTTTCGTATTTCCCCATTTCGCTCTCTTCTTGGTCTTAATCGCTTCTTTCTCTCAGCGAAGACTCACTTCATTGCGATGTGTGGAATTTTGTTTTCCTCCACTCGCTGTACATGACTGCAGGATACAAGTATTTTTTCGATATATAGTTCATTTTCTTACTTCGTCATTTCTTCGGTGTTTGATTTTGTATCCTCTTTGAGTCTTGATATTCCGACTGCTTGTTTTAAGTAATCTAGTTCCATTACTTTAACTTGGCCACCATATAGTTCCAAACTCCAAACTTATAAGCGTTTCTAAATATTTCTTGAAAAACCTTTATTACACAAGATATCAATTAAGGACTTTTTATCTTTTCTTTTTGCGTTTCATATATTCTCATCTTGTATATTACTTTACTTGTTTCCTAATTTCATGTTCTCGTATTATTCTCTAATGCTATGTGGTAATAGGCTGTAGCTAATAGGAAAAGGTGAATAGCAATTTATAGAAAATATTTACGTTTTTGACTAAGAGAGCCAATTCTTCTAGCAAATTGTGGTATACCAAGTTGGCGGGTTAAAAAGTACACCTGCTGCTCTAGGGACGTACACAGAGGAAATGTGTAAATCTTAGATTTCGAATCGTCTTTTCTTGTTATTTTTGGCTTACGAACAGCAGGTACACTCAGATGCATTACCACAGGCGAGACGGAGTATTGTGTGTGGAAGAACAACGTCAACTGGGAACCACTGGTTGACCCCCTATGTAGGATCTGATCTGATGCCAACACTTCACTTCAAATGGAGCCTTATTGAACAAGTTGCCAGAGCTCTAAATAAGGTTTAGGTGGTCTTCAAGACTTCTTTTCTAAGCTGTCTGAGGCAAAGGCCAAAGCCGGCGTGTTGAATACCCCAACAACCTACCTAGCAAGGAGGAAGTAGTTTAGAATAACTTAACTGGACTGTTTCGTGGCTTCCTGGTAATCACAAGACTGAAATCTGCAGAACTGGTTATAAATGGTGAAGAACTACAGTCCAATGGGCTGCAGCAGTCTCGCAATATGAATATCCTGGATGCTCATCTTGATAAATTCAAGATAATTGTGGCAAAGTACTCAGAGGAGCAATACAAGCACTTGCACCAAAATAGACTAGCCTTTGAATGCCTCTACTAAGGACAGTATAATACGAACATAATGGGAGCTGATGCATGACAGTTATATACAGTATAATCGTAAATTTCGAAAAACTACTCACTTTTGCATCTTTTATAGTCATTCCTGTATAAGTTTAGAATAAATAGATATTTATTTTGATTCACATCTTGTTCTTCTATGACTATATGTGATCGCAATGATGTAAATTCGCCGTTTTCTCATAGAAATCAGATGAATTTTAAAATATGACTTTCCTGACCACAAAAGCAAAGTTTGAGGATATTAATAGACAGATTCCATTCTTGCTAGGCATAAGCATTACCAAATGATACTTACTACCCAGGACCAAAATTGTGTTACATAGTCTAATTCAAGGAAATAATAAGACTTTTATTAATTTCAGACGTTTGTACTCCTCCATCCTCCACCATCAAAGCAGGAGTGCCCCAGGGTAGTGTCCTGGGTCCTGTTCTCTATTTACGATTTACTGCTTACCTACCCACAAGTAACAGCACAACCAGGGCAATCTTTGCCGACGATACGGCCATCACAGCAAGAAACAAAAACCCAGTTGAAGCCGCGCCCTGCTTCAGGAAAAGCTAGATGAGATACAGCGTTGGACACAAATGGCGCATAAAGCTCAATCAAAGTAAGTCGGTACACATTACATTTACAAAATGCCGTGGATACTCCCCCCAAGTCTATATCAAAGGCCAACCTCTAATACCACAGCAAGACAATATACTTTTAGACAAAGGCCTCACGCATACCTATCCTAAAAAGCGATATCAACTGGGCGCGAATACTATTGGTTAATAGAAAGGAAATCAAAGTTATCCCTGCCAAATAAATAACTAACCTATAAGATGGCACTAAAACCGATCTGGACCTACGGGAACAGTTGCGAGGAACCACCTCCACTTTGAATATAGAAATCCTTGAAAGATTTCACTCCAAGGCTCTGCGAGTCATAGTCAATGCACCATATTTCATAACAAACAAGGATATTCGCGAAGACCTCAATGTGCTCTCAGTTAAGGAAGAGTTAGTGAAGTGTAGTGACAAATATGTCAATAGGTTAGATGTGCATCCCAACTCGTTAACCATAAGCCTATTAGACAATAGTGAATATCAGTACAGACTCAAAAGAAACACGCTATTAGATTTACAATATAGATTTTTAAAATAAATAAAATAGTTCTAATCATATACACTTTTCAATAAGCTACGGAGTAGGTGTCGCAGGCCACCTGCGCTCATGTCAATTTAGCCCATACAATTGATTTGCGTAATGTCATATGTATAAATAGATAGATTGCAAATAAAAACTTGCAAAAAAATTGTGTACACCTTACAAAATTAAAAATCCCCAAAACACAATTAGAATTTTTCGAAAGTACTTAAACATGATTATTCGGTTTGTAATAAGGGAAATCGCAAACGTGTTGTCATTAATGGAATTTAAAGTATTTGTGGTAAACCACATAAAAAATCCAGCATCGCATCATAAGGACTTTATGATAATCCAGTCAAATTAGAACGCGTTTGAACACATCTGATAGCACTAACTGTTCGTTTACAAAAGCGAAATTCGCCATAGCCTCAAAACTGTGTCGAAAGCACATAGGTTTTCAATGTAGTTTTAAATAAGAAAATTAAGATGCTTCTACAATTTGTAATACGTTTATTTGTGCGAATTTTACTAATACAAAACAAATTATAAAAAAATTCCCTATCTCTTTAAATAAGCGATGTACTCACAGTACAGTTTGAATTCGAACGCGGACGTATTCTATCCTAAGATCGTAATCTTTAAAGGGTTGAAGAAACAGCTATGGACGAAATATATCCGGATAGGCAAGTAACGACATTAGGAGATTGTCCCTCTTAGGATATCCATCGTCTATGAAATTTGCCATTGAAGCTGATAACATATGAAAAAGCAGCAAAATATTTCGTAAATTAAGTGAAATTTTTCTGCTATAGACTGAAATTTATAAAAATAAACGGAAACTATGAATGAATAGTAATTAATTCGCTTCTTCAATTTAAATTACTTAAATGCGTGAATTATTGCGTTAACATTTAGAAATAGGAGTACTAATGAAAAAAGGAGTGTAATGGATAATATAGATAGTAACGATTCAAAGCAGTACTTTGTAAATTGTAAAGCAGTATTCAATTAAATGTTTTCTTTGTAATTCAGTGGTATATTATTCGTATTTGTCAGATTTTGCTTAAGCTGAACTATACCATATCCCAAAATTAGCTATTTTACTTAGTAAAAAGGAAAGAGAAACCTAGGCTTTGCACTAGATTACACAACTGTAAACAATTATAATTCATATCTCTTCTATGGGTAATTCTGTAATTGTAACATTATACCTTTGTAATGGTTTGGTTGACTATTTTTGAGTTTAAAAACTAGAATGTCGTCGGGTACAATATATTAAGATCCACTTTTATCCATTTTTAGTGTATACGCAGCGTCAAAAAATTATTAATGTATACAATTTTAAAAATTAAGCTATATTCGTGACGTGACAGTCCTGTGTTTCTATTGGCAATTGCTCTTGCTTATAAGATAACGCAGATAACTTATAATTGCATAGCGCATGCGTGGTGTATAATGTGTTTTCAAATGTTAAAGGACTATGACGTATCGCGATTCCTCCGTCGCATCGTTTTAAAATAAACTATAAATTGAATTTGTATTCTGCACTCGATCAACAATTAGCTTTGTTGGTACTACTTTATAGGGCAACGTATGTATATTACCTTGTTTATATAAATTTCGAGGAGATTCAGATACTTCTCTCTAGAACAAATTATTATTCATATAAAATTCTGTGTTGCAGCCCTGCTTTACTTATAGCAGATGTTTGATATATTCTTGCACAATTCAGAAGAAAATAAAACATTTCATTTGAGTACATAAGAATTTGAATAATTCAGCGAAGTTATGTACATTATTACAATATCCATAAGGTATGCATATAACTGCAATCTTTCCCAATTTCGTAATTGTATCAGATTTTACTATCATTGTTTCATTCATAGATTCGCAATCGAACATTGGAGTTACTTCAAAACTGGAGCTTGTGCCAGCCGACTTTACGCTGTTACATTTGCTTGTGTGCTAGCAAATATAAAGCGTTAGTAGAGATAAAAAGCGCTTCGAAATAAACGCGAAATAGGGTAGTAAAATTACCAACTCAAATTAATGCGCATCAACGATGACAACTCTAGCTGGAGCAGCAGTACAACTTTACTGCCCCGATAACCCTGCTCCTTACTCAACTTAATTGCGACTCTGATGCAAAGCCCCAGGCACATCGGATAAACAACGGGCTACAGAATAAGGGAGTGAATTTGTATAATGCGCTATCCAGCGCCATTTCAAGTAGGGAACCAAGTGAAGAGTCTTATCTACCAAGCAATCCTTCTAGACAACAAACTTTGTCGCCATCCATTCTGTCTCCGAGCTGAAGACCGCTCAAGAACAACCCTATTCCTGATAAAGCGTACGCCGCCGACTTTTCATGCAGAAAGAAGAAGGGGCCATCGCTCTAGCGAGCTTTTCTCCCGGAATCGTTTCCAGCATCAGCAGAGCAGCATTGTGCTAATGTGATGTTCGCCTCATCGCTTCTACACTTGGCCGCTTCTCGTCTCCATTTTCCGGAGCTTTCCAACTTCCCATGGACGCATATTTCATACTCAAATGTGCTCCCAGGCAATTTGAAGATTATTCAACACAAAGTAGAGTTTTATGGAGAATATAAAACGCCAGGTTATTCTTTATTTATGCCCCGAGTTACAAAAAGGTGTAAAATAATACCCATATAACTAGAAAGAACGTGAGTTCGTGCGTCTACAATTTCTAGCTTATTTTTCTGGCTTCTATATCACGACATGATAAATATGGATACATACTCACAAGAAACGTTTAAGGCGTTATTAGAATAATGAAATTATTATTACTACTACTACTACTTGTTTTTTTTTCAGTATTTACTTCAGAATGCTGATATGGAAGCCGAAAGGGCCGCCGCATGAATTAAAAGTTTACCTAATTTCGACTTATTAACTTGAAATTTGGATATATGAACTCAAAATAGAGACCAATAATCAAAATTTTTGACTTATTAACTGGGAGCTAAGTATTTATTATAATTTGTAACTACGCTACACCACAAGCTACACTTTTTTAACTATCTCAGCTACTAAACTATTGAGATTAGCTTTGTCACAGACTTATTCGCTATTTTTCTTAGAAATTTCATTGAAGCCTAGCTTTCTCTTAACTGTAAAAAATTTTTGTTATGATACAAACTTTGGTAAACCCGCTAAGCCCATTTGTTCACTGTCGCACATAATTCTAGTAAACCGACGTATTGGCACTTCATCAAGTTATAACACATTTGAAGATACCCACACGGGATGTAGAGGATTAAATTTTATTAGTGGGGTTTATAGGATTTCACTTATCTTCGTTTCGTGGATACTACTTCTAGAAACTTTCTAAGCCTAATACTACTTGTAACTGCAAGCTCTCTATTAAATTTACTGCTCATAATAAATTTGACAAGAAGTTATTCTAAATTCCTATTAAAATGTTTAGAGAAAATTATGTTCTCAATAGTTTATTCAAACTTAGGTAGTGACAAAGTAACTACTCGATTTTCTGCTAGTTGCCTACTACTATAAGCAACTTAGTATACTATTTTTCAAGTAGCTTCCACGGTAAAAGATTACTGGCAGGTATACGACAACTGTATAAACTGAGAGTATGAAATAAAACAGCAGTCCCAAACAATTTTATTAATATGCATTTATACAGGGACAAAATTCGTCAAATAAAAAATCGTGGCATGACCTGTTGAGAACTGTTGTGACATTGCTTATACCAGGCGATAACTTCAGGTGCTGAACTAAAGGGAGTCTCTTTTTAACACCAGGTTATAAGGCAAACAACAGTTAACATGTCGATTTTGATGTAGATGTAAATCTGTATTTCAGTATTTCTTTCTGAGACGTATGGTCGTATACCTCCTGAAAACCTCTCACCGTGCCTTAGAAAGAGATGTAAGTTAAAAGTATGAATTTACTATAGTTACTGCGCTAATTCTTTACCGAGGAAGCTACTCGAAAAATAGTATAGTTCGTTACTCTACAATGCTACCTCCCAACTCTATTCAAATATTTTTTTGGTCAGTTGCCCATTGTATTTCCGCCTATTGTCTGCTGTGCATGCTTTTCACAAAAATTTGATTTGAATAATTATAACCGGTTATTGCTTTACCCGGTAACTGAAGCAGAAGATACATTAAATTTTACAGATTATAGTGCGGAATGACGACGATGAATTGGATCAGATCAATGAAATACATCTTCAAACTTATAATAATTTCTAATGTATGAAATCTCATTATATAACCAAACATTTAAAAATTCGAATTCTGGTATTTGTTATGTTAGGTGAAAACATATCGGTATATTATTATTTGCGACGTTAAAAAAAGTAAGATTTTTTCATAAATTTTGCTGCTGCATTGCCGCTTCCTTCTCACATACTATTATTTTTTGTATTTCACTATGTATCTATTCCATGCAGCAATATTCCCTAACAGCAACTGGTTTCTGCTATTGCAATGTGTTTCTCTTTCTTTGCTATTCAAGGCCGACGCTAGACTTTTTGACGCTGGGGGCATCTTTTGCTAATATGTGCCTATACCTACTTATTTTATCAGTTAATAATATTATATTTTGTATCATTTATGAAATTCTGTTCTATTTCTAAACCGCAGTTTTGCTCAGATATTCATGTTGTATAGGATCAATCACAAGAACAAAATGTAGATACATTTATTAAATATTTTATTATAATAACGAAGAAATGACACAATTTATTAACACACAAAGAGAATTAGATGTAGAAGCTACTGAATGTGGCTTTAGAATGTTTATCTGCTTTATACATTACTTATGCCGTTTCGTGCGTGTACATGGAGGTGTAATAGCAGCTGGGAAGAAATACCACTTAAACTTCTGGGGAATAGTGATAAAAACACAATAAGCTGTAATATGCGAGATACATTAAGTTCTTATCTCTACATATACCATAAAATGGGAACCGTCTTTGGAGAATACAATGCATCGGTAAAAACAATATGAAAAATAAACAGGAAAACTAACTCAGGCAATAGTTAGTACCAAATAGCCGAAAGCGTCATAAAATAAAACAATCACGGTTTCTAGGAACTTGTGTAGATTAGCGTTTGAAATCCATTGGTTTAGGCAGTTCAGACGATCACTTCAAAAATATCTAATTCAGTTATTTATTCCCAGTAATCAAAATGATACTGAAAATTTTTGAAACTTTTATGACGATTCAATTCTATACAATTTATTGTAATAAGTATTTCAAGGTGACAGTCAACAATATTAACATCTCTTAAAATTATAAAGGATGCGACGACGCCAATTGTCTATACGAACCGGTGGCAGTTGCCCACGTTGCCCCCGCCTATAACGCTATTAACTGTTAGGTATCCCTAATAATAAAAGTATATAATCAGTAAATATGATATACGATACAATCACCATTTTCTGAGTTTACCAATAAAGTATCAATTTAAAAATATTCATTTTATTACTGATCGGCTGAAATTATAATTGGTAACAGGAAACAATGGATTCGATTGGTTTTTGTAACCAGATGATTATGACTGGTTATTGATTATGACTAGTTATGTGTCAGAAAGAAAATAGTAAAAATATACAGCATTACTTTTAATACTATCGTTTTTGAAGTGAAGCGGAACATCTTTTCTTTAAAGAAAACAATTGGTCTAAGTGGCAAAATGAGTAACATTAAAAAAATAAGGACATTTTAGCACTTTTGCATAGGCAACATATTTTATAATCCTAATCAATCGGATGTTGTGACATGCTATCAATTATCATTGGTGGTCATACTCATAGTGAATTATAACTAACGTCGTTATAATTTTGGGTTATAATACGTAAACGGTTATGATCGTGTTCGCTGGTGAAACTCAAAACTGCTCTCGATATAACAGGTTATTACAAATCTGTGCTTAAAAATGCAGGCCTTTAATTACCTACCTTGACGGATAATCGATAATATCCGATAATGGTTCAGAATAGATACACGGTCATTCTGAAAAAAGAATGTGGCTTTCAATAATAGTCGCAACCAATAATCAATTTACAATCGGTAATTGCTCACGGGTAGCCGCTCGAACTAGAAAATAAGGCGGCTTACAACAGCCGGTGTGGTCGATAATCGATGATATACCATTACCGTCCATGGACAATAACCGATTGCATTGGTAAAGGAGCAGCTTTGAGTAAATGACCATAACCGATTATCAATCATAACTGCTAATCGTTCTTAACCGATAACAGGTCGCTCTAAAAAATGTAGCTTTCAATAAAAGCCGCAACCAATAATAAATTATAATCGGTAATCGTTCATGGCGGAGAACCTCTAGCACTGGAAGAAAATCGGCTTATAATAGCTGCTCATGACTTATAATCGATTATAACCAATAACATCAATTAACGACAACCATTTGCGCTGGTAAATGTCCGGCTTTCCGCTAATGACTTTGACATATAATCCCCAATCTTCAAAGACAGACAGGCGGTCGCTCAAAAAAAAAAAACGCGGTTTTTAATAAAGTCGCGAAGAATAGTCAATTATAAATGGATTTTGTACATGACGAATAGCCGCTTACGGCAAACATAAGCTTCTTATAATAACCAGTCATGAGCGATAATGGATCATAACTGGCAATAGTTTATGATGGTAAGAGATCACTTGGGAATAACGCGGATTACAGTAACGGACATGTCCGATAATCGATTAAATCCAGGAATCGTGCATGACTGATAAGCAGTCGCACTAAGTAATAGTGGCTAATTATCGGATACTGTCAATACCGATAATCGGCGTGGGCCAATAACCGGACACAGCCCATAATGGATTATATAACCGGTAATGGTTCATGATCGATAACCAGTGGCGTTAAAAAAAGAGTGGCTGATTATCGGTTATGATCGATACCGGTAATCGGTTTTTCACAATAACCAGCCGCAGCCCATAATCTATCACAACAGATAAAGTTTTTTGACCGAGAACCAGCCGCATTGAAAAAAGTGGCCAATTATCGGATACTACAATACCGGTAATTGGCCTGGCCCAACATAAGCGGACACAGCCCATAATGGATCCTAACCGATAATCGTTCATGACCAATATCCAGTCGCCTTCAATAATTAAAAATGATGGATTTTTCTGTTTTTTTTGCAATTTTTTCACTTCTTCCGGCCCCCCTAATCCTCCCCCAAACACCTCTATATTCACAGAGTAGGCAACCGGGACTGATGGTAACTCATTCCCACTGGCGAACAGGACAACTTTCAAGCTTGTCTTTGATGAGTCTATAAACAATCTCCATTTGTCTAGGTCACATGGCATCTTCAGTTCTAACATCAATGCATTTGAATTAGGACAGAACACTAATCTTTCATATTCCGAAAAAAGTAATTCCAGGTTGACTTCGTGGTCCTGTAAGAAGAGATTTTTACGCCCTTTTCTGAGAGACTCCACTGCTGAAGTCGAGATCCAAGAAGTTGAGATTTACTCTTAGGTAACTCCAAATCCCTGATGAGATCATTCAATTCCGACTGAGTAACGGGGTGAGGTTGTCGATGAACTGAATCAGCTGTACATTCTTCGTTATCGGTGGACGTATCATTTTATGGTCCAGGCTGGTCGTTCGAATCCGTTTCTGGCTCTAGAGTATAAGTTTTTGGGGGCACTGGGATTAGCAAAGATTCGTTGTGAGGAAGTGGTCTTAGAACTGAAGGAATATTTGGATACTAAATTGTATGCTTACTTTTGCTAGAGAACTCGACGGTGGAAGTCATACAAAAGTAAGAATCTGTGAGATTACAGCGAGGTTCGCGCCAAACCATGGGCATAGCAAATGGCATTGACTTACGGGTACCTTTGAGCCATTTGGTCAAGCTACTGTAATAAGTAGTGCAGCAAACTGTTGGAGCCCAATCCTTGTCCTGATCTCCGACTATAGTGACAAGAGTTTAAAGTTTAAACTTATCAAACCATGAAAATTGCTGTGCAAATCTGTGCGCGCGAGGTATTAAGAGCGTTAGCGTGGTACAGTGAATCTTCCGAACTGTTGCTATATATTTTTATTATTTGGACGTGTTTGGGTGAGGATGAGGTGGGCTGGAAGCTGGATTATGTAGAAAATAAGTGAAAAAATTGCGAAAAAACAGGAAAAATCAATCATTTTTAATGATTTTTTTACAATTTAAGGGGTATATCCCCCTGAAATCTACCTCCTTGCTACAAATGTTCATGTTTTAGAACTTTTCACCTCTCTAGACCCTCAGAAGAAATGTAAAGGCTAAAATAATCCTTTTCATCTCTCCAAATTATCGAAAAGTGATCAAAATAGGTGGACGGGGGCCTCCCTCGAAAACGGTGGGTGATGGAGAAAAACGGGAGTCATATTCGGATTCAGGAGGTCATTTTACGTAAGAATCGGCAGGAATGGTGTCAGCGCCGTTTTTCATGCAGACCAGTGATATCGGTAGTGATCGATTATGGGCTGCGGCCGGTTATTGTTCAAGGCCGATTAGCGGTATCAATCATAACCAATCATCAACCACTTTTTTCCAAGGCGACTGGTTATTGGTCATGAACGATTATCGGTTATGATCCATTATGGGCTCGGGGGTCATATTCGGATTCAGGAGGTCATTTTACATAAGAACCAGCAGGAATGGTGCCAGGGCTCGAAAAAAAAATTCTTTTTGCCGACCAGTGTAATCGTTCAGCACCGATAACCAGTCGCGCTGGAAAAAAGTGGCTGATTATTGGGTATGACCGATACCGGTAATCGGCCTTGAACAATAACAAGCCGCAGCTCATAATAAATCACAACCAATAATCTTTTTGACCGAGTGTGGCCAATTATCGGATACAGTCAATACCGGTAATCGGCCTGACCCAATAACTGGACACAGCTTATGATGGATTATATAAACGATAGTCCTTCATGAGCGACAACCATTGGCGTTGGAAACAAATGGCTGATTATCGGTTATGATCGATACCGGTAATCAGCCTTGAACAATAACCGGCCGCAGCCCGAATCGATCACGACAGAAAATCCTTCATGACCGATAACCAGTCGCGTTGGAAAGAAGTGGCTGATTATTGGGTATGATTGATACCGGTTATCGACCTTGAACAATAACCCGCCGCAGCCCATAATCGATCACAATCGATAATCTTTTTTACCGAGAACCAACCGCATTGAAAAAAGTGGTCAATACTGCTAATTAGCCTGGGTCAAAATAATCGGACACAGTTTATAATGAATCATAACCAATAATCGTTCATGACCGATAACCATTCGAGTTCGAAAAGGGAGGATGATGATTGGTTATGATTGATACCGGTAATCGGCTTTGGACAATAAACGGCCGCAGCTCAAAATCGATCACAACCGATAATCGTTTATGACCGAGAACCAGCTATATTGAAAAAGCCGCCCGCAAATCGTATTCTATCAACACCGATAATCGGCCTGGGCCAGTAACAGGACACAGACCAAAATGGATCATAAGCGGTAATAGTTCATGATTGATAACCAGTCACGTTGGCAAAATATATCTGATCATTTGTTATCATCGATACCTGTAATCGGCCTTGGTCAATAACCGGCCACGGCCTATAATCGGTCGTAACCGGTTAACCCATTTTTGACAATAATTCTACTTACCTATACCAAGGCTTATAACTAGTTAACCGGTAATGGTTGACAACCTTAGTTATGATGGAGACGTAAATAATAAAGACGTTCACCACTGTCAAAAATTTCATGTTACTATTGTTTTTGCTGTAGCTTGAAAGGGGGAGTTCAATTGTACCTAATAGTAAACGAAAAGAAAATAGAGATACAGCGTTATTGCATTATCAAATACCCAACTTACTTACGCATAGGTACTTTAATACAGAGATGCCAAAATCACAATTTTGATGTGATGCTCATATTTTTAAGAAATGCTAATACATAGGTTCTACTTTGCTAAGTAGTGTTTGTAAATGTAACTACTGGAAATGTTCATAAGTAATAGAAATCTGCGAATTAACAGATTAAACTTACATGGTGGATATTTCTACGCGTAATGTTATTATCTGCTATACTGTTTTATATCCAAGACCAAGCATCTAAATGTGAAAAATCTGACTTAGTAAGTGATATTTTGAGTTATTCAGTTTGAATGCTGGATTATAAAGTTCATATTCTGAGTTACTAAGTGGTAAAACAGCAACCAAAGTTACTTAAGAAAAATTACACAAGTTAGCACTCCTAAAATTATCTGCCCGAATATGAATTATTATGCTAGCTATCATATCGTTTGTTTAAAAATAGTCTGTCAGAATAATACAAAAGGGGGGCATATTTAGTCGATACTAATATTTCAATAATGAAGGAGCATATTAAATATTTGCTATAACAGGGATTATCCAGAAAAGAAATTCTTCATGGGTAGCTTGCCGTATATATTTTTATTCCATTATGCTAGAAAATCCCTTTGTCATTTCGGAGGCAAAATTTGTTATTAAAACCGAATTAATCTCAATTTGCATTTTTCATAATCCTCTAAAAAATATTGAATAACCTGCGGACGAATTTCCTTCATAAACATTACATAAGACCCCCACAATCTGCGATGTTCTGTAGGCACAAAATTACAAAATGGGCTTAAAACTACGACTATAGCAGCTCCCAAATCCCTAGGGACGTTTGCAAAGTATTTTAATAAGGGATTTTTTTGTCGCGCGCTTAAGAAGTTCCCAAGAACGGTTGGGATTACTTTGTACAATGGCCACCTGCGCCAGTGACATGTATAATTTGCTTCCTCTGTATTAGGTTTCCTTTTTCACTACGACATTTTCCGACAAATATTTGATGTACACACAAAAGGGCTTTTTAAGAGTATAACTATGTATTATAACAAATTCTCCTAAATATTACTTTGGTGGAGTAGATCATTGAACGGCGAAAGTTACTTCTTTTTGGCAAACTCAGCAGTGCAGGAAACACGTGGTAATAAGTAACGTGAAGAAAATAAAAATGCAAATACAGAAGCACTTATTTGTGAATTATAGAGCATCTTACAGTCTTACACCGTTTCGCTTATGCAAGTACTTATTTCTATTATCTCTTCGCATTTTTAGCTCACACTGGATAATAACTGTAATATTGGTAACCCCGGGGTAGAGAATAATTCAGAAAACCTGCTACTTTATGTATCGCCGCATTAATGCAAATGGTAAACCGCAGTCTGGATTTTGACGCAAGATAATATTTACGACTTCATACAAACGCATCAGTTATAAATATGCATGTTCACAATTTAAATTAATTGTTAGTTATTACGTATTAACTTGTAATTTGTCATCAATTAAACCGTGGAATTTATTCAAAGTTCATCAACGAAATTCAGATAAAATAATTTAGTTTTAACGTTTTTAATTCACCTGGAACAAGTAATTAAAGTTGTGAAATAAAAAAGAAACTGCTTTGCTCAACCTTCACACAAATGCCGGAATAAAATTATTATTTGTTGAGCAATAATAATTTTATGTTGTATTTATTGTAATAATTCTATGGTAGCAATAAACTTTGGATTAAATTCAGAATATTGTCATGGGTTCCTGGCACAGCAATTATAAGCCCTTCGTATAGTACACTGAAAATAGGAAAAGCAGCCTTTTCTTACCATTCTTGAAGCTATACAGCCTAATTTATACTACCCATCCCACCCTTTTCTCTTTGAAACGTGATGAGCTGTGAACTTGATGAAAACATTTTACTACCAAAGCATATGCAAAAAACGGACGTAGGGAAAACTTTTTGTTTAATTTGACAAAGTTTACTTACATTCTACTTTACATAGAAGTAAGTGTGTTAACAGAAATTGCATTGCTAGGAGAAACCATCCATCGATGATACTCCTTAAGGATACCCTTTCATAGCAGAGTGATCACAGCAAGCCGCGGGGCCATATCCTCTTTAGACGTCTTGCGGGTAGGTGATCAATGGACAGACCTTGAACCAATTGATAGCCGTATCCAGGAAGCTTCTGGTGATAATTCGTTGCGAATCTTCTAACTCCGTCAACAACGAATAGAATCCCGAGGTCATAGTGTAAGATTTGGTTGGTGACGTATCAGGGCACATCAACCAGTGCACTAAGTGCTTGGACTGGAATTGCTAAATTGTTTTTCTTCGCGTTTGGCACATCCCCAGAGTTGTATGCCAAAAGTCCAAATTGGTTTTAGCATAGTTTTGTACAGTAGTAGTTTGTTGTTGATTGACAATTTAGACTTCCTACCAAGAAGCCAGTACATTTCACGTTACTTCCTATTGTTTGTGTTTAGCTTGAATGTGTGCATTCAAGGTGAGACGCTGATCGAGATGTAGTCCTAGGTATTTAGTTCCTGTTTTTACAGGTACAGGTGTGTCTTTGATATTGACTGGTGGGCAAATACAGGTTCTCGTGGTGAACGTCACTTGAGCTAATTTCGATTGATTGATGTTAATTCGTCATTTGTCAAACCAATCACAAAGTCGATTTAGATGGTGTTGGAGATTTGCGGATGCAGTAATCGAGTTTTCGTGAGTAGATAAAATTGCCGTATCATCAGCAAAAGTGGCAATAACAGTGTTCTCAGTTTCTGGTAAGTCAGCGGTATATAATAGATAAAGGAACGGGCACAATACAATGCCCTGCGGAACACCGGATCTGATAGGAAAGTACGTAGATAACTCGTTGGCATTTTTGACGGAGAAATATCGATCGGACCAGTAGGATTTAGGCAGTAAGTAGTAATAACTTGGTAATAACCTAATATACATAATGATGAAATCGAAGATTTCTTAGAAGTACCTTGTCAGATGTCACTTCCCATAAAGCATTTGTCACCAGCGGAGGTTCCGTTCGAACTTCATAAGTTGAACCAATATAAAGCACCATGTTTTGCCTTAATAACAGGAAAAGTACTAAAAATACTACATAGAAAAGCCATTGCACTACTAACAACGATTTATAATAACTTGTTAAGCATTTCATATTATCCAATTATATGGAAGTACGCACAAATCTTAATGGTATCTAAGCCTGGGAAGAAATCAGAATATGTGACATCTTACCGACCTATTAGCCTGTTGCCGTTGATCAGTAAAGTGTTTGAGAAGCTCTTCCTCAAAAGGCTTCGAGAAAATACAGATATATTCACGCAACAGCCTCAACAGCAATTTGCAATTCCACTACTCATCAAACGCACAGGATTGTTAACGCTATATCGAAAAGTCTTGACTGGAAAACTGGAAGCAACCTTAGTTAGAAACATAGATCATGTTTGGTATAGTAAAATATGTATGTATAAAAGACTTTCTTTTTTTTAATTTATTTTTTACCTCTTACGGTTGAGGATACAATTTAGAAGAAGAAAATAAAATTGATTGATATTACCTGCCATATAATTCTTCTTTTTCTTCGTCGTTGTTATGCCTGTTTCTTTCAGATTGTCGTTCCAGCGCTTACGAAGATGTCCTCGGCTTCTCTTTCCCTTTGGACAATGATCTCTACCTAGTTTAACGATTCTACCATTATTCAGTGTTGTTACATGGTTATTCCATTTCTGTTAGTCCAATTTATAATATTTTGTATCTTAGACTGTTCTATTATGTCGTTGTTTCTTATGTGGTCTAATCTTGTTTTCAGTACAGTTCTGCTAAACGTTGCTATTTCCATAGTTTCCATTGCTTGTAGTGTTTTCGGAATATCTGATCTAGTTTCTATAGCATACGTTGGTATGGGTAGTACTACACTATTATACAGGGTGTGCTACGATGTGAAATCACTACTTCGTGTACATAATCTTTACACCAAATATAGTTAAAAATTCTAATAAAGTTATGCTTTAAAGTAAACCGGTTTCAAAATACAGAGTGTTAAATTATTATTTATTAAATTGTTACAATTTCCTAAAAGCCGTCGACTGAACGTCCAATGCAGCAAGTATTATGCAATAAGGACAACATACTACGAGAAATTGATAATAATCCCAGCACCTCTGTAGGTCGTGTATTTACACAAGTTAATGGACCACGAATGCCAGTTTGGAGAACATTTAAACGTCATGGTTTATATTCATTTCATATCCAGCCTGTTCAAGCATTCTTACCTAGATTTCGCTAGTCGTATGCAAGTTTGCCGCTGGATCATTCACAATCGAAACCTACATAATAGAATTTTATTCACGGATGAGGCAACCTTTACAAGGAATGGATTAATGAACAGAAAGAGCAGCCACTCTTGTGATTTGGAGAATCCACAGACATGGTATTTGATACCAGTACGATGGTGCCCCTGCGCAATTTGCGTTACGTGTAAGACAATTTTTGAATCAACGGTTTGAAGGACGTGTAATTGGTAGAGGAGAACAGCACCCCTGGCCCCAAGATTTCGGTACTCAACTTGTTTAGATTATTATTTGTGGGGCCATATGAAAGATATGGTGTACCAAACGCCATCAGAGACTGTTGAAGATCTTAGGAGACGCGATTTAGAGGTAGTAGACCTAATTCGGAATAACAATGATACGTGACGTAGGGTCAGCAGAGCCAGAATGTATCTTGAGGGCAACGGTGGCCAGTTTGAACAATCTTTAAGGTGAATTTAAACTAAAATAAAAATAAATATTGGCTTTTAACTCTAATATGGTCCCAAACATTACGTACACGAAGTAGTGACCTCAAGTCGTGGGACACCCTGTATATTTTAACTTTCGTGTCTTGACGTAAATATCTATTATTTCGTATTACGAGGGTGGTTCATCATTTATTGTCCCTGAAGGAGGAGGAAATTGCATAGACATCTGAAACATCTTTATTTTAGATTATCTGTATATGCTTTAGTAGAAAAATTCTATATCAACTTTAGAGTTCAACGCGTTTCGAAAAATGAAGCGTGGTATACAACAGCCTGTACACAGGGTGATCCTAAATCATAAGTACAAATTCTGAGGGCACATTAAAATTCCCACCTATAAAGATGTGTCCGGAAATGATTCGTTAGGCAGGTACAACGACTAAAAGAAGGAGAAATAAAATTACTCTTTTGACGATAACTAAGTTAGTTATGCACTAAAATCTCGAAATTTTTGGTTTTAATATCAACTTTGTAACCGGTTCACAAATACAGACTAAGGTTAGCCCAAATTACTTACAGCACCTTCTTGTGTGTTTTTCTATGGCAAACATGAATTGCATAGGGTAAGTTCACAATAATTAACCAAAACATGAAAAAACATAAGATAAGACACCATTGGTTCATCAATTTAATGAGATTTACTGAAAATTCAAGTTACAGTGTCTAAGTTAGTATTAGTGCAAGCACTAGCTGAGTTATCAATAAAAGAGTGACTTTATTTCGCCTTCTTTTATCTGCTTAACGAAGTATTTTCGGACACATGTATATAGGAACTCTTTTCCTATTTAGCGCTGCAGAATACGCCCACAAAGTTTGTACCTATAATTTAGGGGCACCCTGTACTTTCAGTCAGAATGATTATATGAGGCATAAATATTATCGGAGTATTAACTAAATCAAGTAATTTAATCTGTTGAAATTATTTTTAATATTTTTTATACTTATCAAAACAAGCCATCCAAATATGTGGTTCGAGTAAATAACTGCCTTGGCAATATTTAAATATTAAGATCAACTAAATGTGTTACACGTACTATTAGAAAATATTTCTTGTTTACTGTTTTTAGCATTTGAATTAGAATTGATTTAAAAGTTACAGTTTCCATTAACTTTTCGAGCACTCTGTTGTTGTATTAAAGGAGACTGGAAACAGTTTTGCAGTATAAGTTCCATAAAATAAAGGAATATTCTAAAAAACCCTAGTTTTAGCGATTCTAGAATTAAACTTGAATTGTATAGTTCTGATTAACTATATTTAAAGGGTTGAACTTTTATAAAGGACAATACGTACATGGAATCCTAATGTAAGATAAAGAAACATCGAGAACTGTGGGCATAACATAACAATATCTGTAGTGTTGAACGATTACAACATCCACGTATTTAATTTCAGCTACGTTTTCAATTAAATAATATTTATATTTTACGCTTTCGCTACAGCCTCCTCTTCGAGATTTCAATAAAGTAATTCGTAGTTGGGTGGTTATAAAATAAAAGAAATGGCAACAAGTTTATTTTAATAAAATTTAATTTGACTAAGCTTTCCGTCATCAACTTCCAAATTGTCCCTGAATTGTTTGATTGATCTTAATCAATTGTTAATCACGCACAGTAATAAGGTCTCATTGGCAAATCAAATAGCGTTATTTAAGTCAGGACTATATGGTGTACGGAAAAAATGGGACCTAATACCGTTTCCTGTGGCACCACGCGCAAGACTCTTTTGAGTATTCTCAATGTTAACGAACATTTATCTATTAAAATAAGAAAAGTGAGTTATATAAATGCAATTTCTGAATTTTAGATATCACCACAACAATACTTTCGAGAAAACAGCGTTGATTAGGTATATTACATGCAAACAATTAATATTTAGGCAATTACTTACTGACTGTTCAATATATTTCAGTTCGGTATTTCGGTGATATATCGGAAAACATTGCGAAAATTAGAATCAAAACAAGTACATTTAAAGTAATTTATAGAACAACAGAAAATACTTTCAACGCCTTATTCAACGCAAAAAATAGAGCTAACGATTTGTTAAAATCAGGTATTTACAAATTAAAATGTTCACAATGTAATTCCGAATACATAGGACAAACAATTAGAAATCTTGATACCAGATATAAAGAACATCTACGCTTGTACAAATACAAACACCCAAAGAAATCCAACTATGCTAAACATTATTTATCATATTTTTTATCATTATTAGAACACAATCATACATTGACATCGAATAATATAATAACATGTTTACACTTCCGTGATGATAAACGTAATTTGGATATACTGGAGGCCTTCCAAATTCACAAATACACTTTAACAAATAGATCTTTAATGATTGAGCAAATTGAGTTCATAAATTCCCCGCTATTTGAAGTTCTGGAGTGGACCCAGAGCCAAGTTTGAAATCAGGATCCGGTGTGCTGTTTCCCTAACTACAAATGTTTGCAATTATTAATTGCTCTTGAAAATGACATATTGCATAATGTAGAAATACGTATAAAATACGAAAAGTAAATAAAACCTGTTGCAATTGTGACTTTTATTATTATTATTTTAATATAATTCCTTACAAGTTATGTATATTTACAAAGTACATAACTTACATCTCGCTTACAGTTGTTTATGTGTTACTAAAAGTATTGTAATTAGATACTCAAATGATCAACAATAATAATGGGAATTATGAAAGTGCATTGACAAACATGTTATTCAGTAAAGTTTTTGGCAACCATGATCTCATTCTTGTGCTATTCATAGTTTGGCATTACTATTTTATGGAATTCGATTGTTATAATATGACTTGTAATGTTAACAATTACATTTTATAATTTTCATGTATCTTCTTCTTCTTCTTTAAGTGCTTCATATCTTACGAGACGTAGCGATCGTCTCTTCTAAGTCTGTTTTGCGCGATTAAAATGCCAGAGACATAAAGGCCCTACAGCTTAACGTGGGCTCCGAACCACGGGAAGTGTAAACACTTCTACTCCAGAAAACATTTACTAGGCAGAATATCTCGCTGGTTTGCCATTGTCTTGCGAGGGAGAACGGCCGTTAAAAATCTGATTATCCGGTACTGGGAATTGAACCCAGTCCCTTCAGCGTAGAAGTTTAACGCGCTAACCTCTAGCCCACGGCCGCCTCGTATTTACCTTAACTAGTAGTATTTATTTGGCGTGTATTCTTAACATTTTCTCTAAAAAAGCAGTATCATCACATAAAAATCAATAAAAGTTTTCAAAATTGCATATATTTGTAAGTACCAATTTGATGCATACACATAAAATAGCTTTAAAATGTTACAATCGTCATGAATGAATATTCGATTATTATAGCAGAATTATTTGAATAGTTCTCGGAATGAAATATAGATGGCAATAGCAGTTGTGAAATTATGACGATTATAATTTAGACATGCAATTCTTCGTATTTTTGTTTCCAATAAAAGCATTTATGTGTTTATTTGGAAATTGAACAATTCGAATAATTATGTATATTCGATGGCAGATTTAACCTATTCCCTAGATTTAGCTCTCAGCGTCTGACGTGACAAAAATTCTTGAGATGTTACGGGAGAAGTCAAAGAATATTTTTGCAGACTGTAATAACTCTTAGTTTTGTGACGGTATTACGTAAGTACAAGTGTATTGTTGTTCAGGGAGATTATGTTGAAATACAAACAAATTACACATTTTTTGTTTGATAATAAATATATTTTCTGTACATACATTAGTAAGATATTTTATATAGATATATAAGATAGTTTTGTGTATAGTAAGGTAAATTAGTTCAAAATAATATGCTTATATACTTTATGATTAAATAATATTACTGTCTTGGTTTTACTACACTATCTAATACTATTAAATTATTTTTATGATTGGAGTAAACCTGGTTGTTGTTTAGTACTCTTGCATCAATTTCCATCGTAGTTTCTATAAACTAAATAAATATACTCTAGTAGCACACAATATACATGTAATATATATTG
>JABXWE010019753.1:0-26559 GCA_014611495.1 Limonius californicus | reverse complement strand
TACGTACATACGTACCCACCCACAGACAGACATTTTTTAAAAACCACTTTTTTGGGTTCCTAGAGACCCAAAACGGATATATCCGTTAAAATCTCGATTTCGAAAATTTTCATGATTTCAATACTTACCCTATACCTATAAGGTATGGGAAAGTAATAAAATGCACATTGTCTTTAGGGAGCAGTCATTGTATACACTTTTTAATGGTGGTAGTACCACGACATCTTTGTAGAGATTATCTTAATGAAGCTTACATTAGTGTTCACAAATGTATTATAATAATAATTTAAATTCCAAACGTAGGTACTAAAATAAAAAATACATGCAATACATTAACAATTTAAATATTTGTATCATGAAACAATGAAATGTTAATGTATGAAATTAAGTGATGTGTGTTTCAACTTAGCTTAACGTACACCAGAATGTTAAAATTAATTACTGAAAATATTCACAATTTCTACAGGTTTTTAAATTGTTAATTATTATTATGAATTTCAATGAAACTATTAACAAAGTTTGAAAACTTCAAAAGTTAAGAGTTAGTTATTTTTTAAACTGTAACGGACAACAGAGAAAGTAAGCTGTAGTGTAAATCGCACAAATTGGTTTTTGACCATACACTTCCTTTCCTACGAAATGTACCACCCATTAAATATAAAGCTACGGGTTTGAACCTTGCTAAAATAATGATTCATTATTGCGTATGAAATGATCAGGTTTTCATAAAAAAAGATTGTTATTGTTTTCTTATAATTATTAAATTATAAGAAAACAATAACAAAAACGAAAACAAATGAATAAAGCGTAACATCGCCATGAACAGCAAAGCAAGCATTTACTTGTCGTGGCATGCTTTCTATCAAGTGGTCTATGTTCTCCTGGGATATCTGGTTTCATATAACTTCAAGTTGGTGTCTCAGCTCGTCTAAGTTGTTAGGAGCTCTTGGCAATAATCTTAGTCTCCGGCCTATCATGTCCCAAAAATGTTGTAAGGTGATCGTGCAGGCCAGGGCAACATTTGCAATTGTGCTTGTTGGAGGTACGTTCTGCTAATGTTTGCAGTGTGTGGACGTGCGTTATCCTGTTGGAAAATACCGTTTGGCAACGTCTGCATGAATGGTAGTAACACCGGTTCCAGGATATTATGAATATAGCGATGAGTATTTAAAGTTCCTGGGACGAACACAAGAGGTGATCTTCTACCGAAACAAATCGCACCCGAAACCATAACTCCAGGTGTTAAAGCTGTATGGCGTCTTTCAACAAACTCTAGATTTTGTCTTTCTCCTCGATATCGACGTACCTTCACACGGCCGTCATTTGCCCACAATATTGATTCGTCACTAAAGACAATGTCGTTCCATTGCTGATTCCAATACTGCCGCTCTTGACACCAAGCAAGCCTAACATGAAGTCAAATACCTTGGAGTGACACTGGATCAAATGTTAACGTTTTTGTCTATCACCTCTTTGCATTCCTTTTGGGTTAACTCATCCGAGACATGATGAAGTTCATGGTTGGAAACTGTTTTTCCTGTTGATAGGATCACCATTACTACCGATAGAATTGTGGTTGACTTCATTATTTCCAGCTAAATAACATTAAATGAATAATTAGTAAACACGGCGAACAGGATAAAATGTAAATGCAACAACTTACAAGTAATCGATGACCATGGAGTAATGAGTTGTGATCCAGAGTTCATATTTATATGTTCTTGTTGCTGCAATAGTCTGCTGATTTTTTCGTTTTCATCGTGTGCTATGAATTTGTTTCCTTTATTACTCACGATGCACGTACAACGACAAACCTTTGTGGATGTAAATGTGTTCAGATAATTATATTTCGCCATATATTCCACAATGCTATCCAACCAACCATGTACATTTGCGTAAATATTAAGTTTTAAAGCTATTTGTTATCATTTAAGAATTACTATAATTTATTTATACATGTCGTGAATAATGACACTGTAAAGTGTTATCCGGCATGTGAAACATTCATACTAAAATACAATACAATCGTGCTTCTACGAGGTGTATCAAAATTAACGCCTGTACTTCGAAAATGAAGGATGGAATTAAAAAAAACAAAAATTTAACACTTCAATTAATATATATTGGAGGGTTTTATTACAGCTGTCGCCGTCTATTGCATCCTAGTCGCCATAATTTTCTTATAACCCCAATAATCATCTCCAAAATTTTTACTGGCCATGGCCTCCCCCTTCTCATCCGCCGTCAGAGCCAAATGGTGAACCACCGGAGCTTGACGATCTTGTATAGGGCGGTGCTGGAACCAGTCGCACTCTACGGAGCAAAGGTCTGCTTCCTCCAGTTTAATGTCCGTGGAAGAAGTCTTCTGCATAGTGCCCAAAGGCCAATGCTTATAACAGCCACGAGGGCCTACAGGACTACTTCCACGGACGCGTGGCAAGGCAACTGCCGCTGAAATATAGGGCGGAAGAAGGATGTCTTCTTAAGAGAATTAGAAGGAGAATGTCTTTTGAAATAGGGGACTTTCAATGCAATGGGAGTTTGAAATTAGCTAAGCAATCTGTCATTGAGGCTAGGAACCTGGCCCTAGATAAGTGGCAAGAGGCGAGGGAGGTCGCAAGTCTAGGCAGGGTTACCCATGGATTCTGCCCCAGGGCGACCGACAGGTTGCGGATGACGTGGGTCGAGCCATCGTACTGGGTCACGTAGTTCCTAACATGGACATGGAAACTTTAGTGCGAGCCTCTACTCACTCAATCTGTCGGACGTGAGTAAATGTGATTGCGGTGAGGAGGACATGAATGCGTCTGTATGCAAGTTGTGAGCAAACAGAGAGAGAAAGGCGAGTGGTCCAGGGACACTTCAGAATGATAGGTTTAGGATGCCACCGCAACAAAGGCAAGTAGTAGAACGGGATGTTTTTCAGGAGTTTGAGAGATTTACAGAAGCTGTATTGCAAGCAAGAGAGAATTCAAGATGGGAAATAAGAGTAGATGATTAAGTTGTGAGGTACTGCCTCCGATTCAGGTTCTCGTTTTGCGGACTTTCCCCAGGGCTTTTCCTATATAGCATTTTCTTTTCAGGTATTTTATTTTCAGGTCCTCCCCTTTCAGGATTTTCCCTTTCAGATCACTTCTTTTTACTTCATTCCTTTCGGATTTGTTTTTCAGGATTTTTTCTTTCAGGATATTCCTTTCAGGTCCTACTTTTCAGGATTTGCTTTCAGATTTTAACGGTCAAAAACCAGAAGAAAAACAAGGCTTCGAGGCTTTTTTGACTTGCTTACCAAGGTGACAAGATTAAACAATAGAATAATCCACGTGAACACCTCTTACAACAGCCAGTCAGAATGAGATTTCAAATTAACCAAATCTCTAGATTCATCCGTAGCAAACCATTACAAACTTTTTATCTCTATTATCTCTATAATGGTCTCAGTTGCGGCCATTCTGTTTCTAATTTTTTCACTTCAGCATCCTCTGGCACTCCCTTGTAGATGATCTGTTTCAATTGCTGTTAACTTTTTCCTTAACTTTGCTACCCTTCTGGCGAATTTATTCTTACGAGTTTATATAGAGAAACTGGGACTTAACATCAACTGCTAAAAACTAAGCAACCTACATTTCGCCGACGATATAGTATTAATAGCAAAAAACTAGATTCAGCGTCTAAACGAGTAAGTTTGCGCATGAACATCAATAAGACCAAAGTCATGATCTACCTAGTGACTAGAGAGAATTAATGGTAATCAATCTAAATACAGACCAGGTTTATTTGTATTAATACTTAGGTCAGGAAATTCGCTTGGAGAGAGTTAATCAAACTTGCGAATGTGTTCAGAAGAATTGGCCTAACTTGGGCAGCAATTGGAAAATCAGACATCTGCATATGCTTAAAGAAAAAAGGATTGTAATCAATTACGTCCTGCCTGTTCTGACCTACGGAACCGATACATCGACGCCAACAAAACAAACGGAAAGAAAATTAAACCGCTCAAAGAACTGTGCAACGGGTGATATTGAGTTTGTAAAAGACACGATCTCAAATGTAGAACTAAGAAGGAGAAGGGGAGTGATGGATGTCGTCGTAAAAATCACTAATCTCAAATAGAATTGGGCTTGCCATATAGCAAAGACGAAGAACGACAAATGTAAAAATGAAAAAATAATGGAGTGGAGGCCCTACAATGAGGCCTCTTGCAACAGAGGCAGATTATTCATTCTGTGATTTGATGACATTAGGCGCATCCAGACAAACTGGACAAATACAGAGCAAGTCACAGGTCGTAGGAATCTACTAGGTAACCCTTATGTGTTTGATGTCGATAATTATGGTTTCATTTACACGTCGCTACTGGATGGGACGCTGGCAGTTCGGGTGGCAAGGAGATGCCTGCAAGGGGGAGTCCTCTCCCCTACGCTGGGGAACATTCTTATGGACAGACTGTTAGCGAAGCTCAGCAACGAAGGTTTCTCAACCCTAGGATACACGGATGGCCTGGTCATTCTAGTAGATAGAAGATTAATAAATACAATCAAGTAACGTATGCAAATGGTCCTGAACGTAGTAACTAGGTGGACGGAAGAGGAAGGCTTGAAGGCGAGTTCCCTAAAAACTACCATAGTACCATTTGTGAGAAGGAAGAATCAAGAGGGTCTGGATCCTCTCCATCTGTGCGATCAACAAATCAATCTGTCGAGAGAGATAAAGTACTTAGGGGTAACCTTAGAGGCCAAGCTTACCTAAAATCAGCACACAGAGAAAGTAATCAGAAAAACGGAAATTACTCTCGCGGTAGTTAGACGCACCTATAACAAATCATGGCATCTCAAACCAACCATGGTGTACTGGCTATACACCAGAGTAGTTAGACCAGCGATAACATGCAGTCTCGGTGTGGTGGCGCAAGGTCAACCAAAACCACGCTCACCGCTGCAATGAAGTCCCTCCTCGACCTTTTCCCCCCTGCACCTGCTGATTAGGGGAAAGGCAGTACAATCTACGTGCAGAAACAGAACAGAACACACGAGGCTAATGAACAGCATTAGAAGTCCCATGTTTGACATGCGAACAGACCATATGAAGTCAAACCACCTAACAGCTACACTCTTCGAGGTAATAGTTCAAGATCGAATAGAGTGGGGTGTACCTGCACAGGACTTTCCTCTTGGAAGCCAAGTTTGGTACACGGCCGGCTCAAAAACCGAGACAGGTACCGGTGTAGGAGTGTATGGTGTAAAGCCAAGGCAAGGTCTCAGCTTTGCACTTGGCAGGTATGCCCCCGTTATTCAAACGGAAATATACGCAATAGTACAATGTGCGCGAGAAAACAATAGAAGGGCCTATATTCTATAGGACAGCCAGGCGGCCCTTAAAGCACTCCCGAGCTTTAAGGTCTCATCCAGATTGTTCTAGGAATGCTACGAAGAACTCAATGACTGACAGGGCAGAACGTTGTGAGATCAATCTGGGTTCCCGGCCACTGCGGGATTGAAGATAACGAAAATGCGGATAAACTCGCAAGGCAGTGGTCAACAGGGCCCTACTACGATCCCTAACCTGCATTGAGAGTATCAAGAAATCCGTAGATTTATCAGCGAATGGACTTGCAACCAACATAAAGTTTATTGGACCAACAGACAAGGATTAACCCATAGCCCTAAGCATAGCTAGAACCTAGCACAAACAGAGCCACAGAACTGCTTATGTTAAGCAGAGCACAGCTAGGAATCCTTACGGGCTTCCTAGCAGGACACGCTACTGCCAAGGAGCTCCTCAAGAGCTTCAAACAATTTGATGGCTACCTCACATGCAGACTCTGCAGTAAGGTACCAGAAACCGTAATTCAAATTCTTTGCAGCTGCGGTGCGCTAGCTGGTAAAAAACAACGCATATTCGGGCAGACGAGCGGGTAAATAATAGCAGAATGATTTTCTTACGAATTACTGAAAAATCCATGATCGGTGTCTGCCGTGAACTAGAACACAACAGTGTGGAACATACAATAACGGCTGTTCCCGACAGTGGATAGAACATGCTGGTCGCAGGACATATTTTTCTCCCTGTAGCCTCCATGGTTTCCCGACCTCACAACATGTGGAATTTCCTATATAGGTACGTGAACGATCAGAAATGCTGCACAGAATGTGGCATAAATTAGACTACCGGCTGGATTTGTGTCGTGTTATGACTGGTGCTCATTGAATAGTTGTAATGTACACTGTGAAAAATGACACCGTTGCTCTTTGATTCTATATAAAGTTTGTTATGCAGATGAAAAACTAAACTTTGAAATGCCGACATTTATTTAGGAACTGGGTGTATATACGAACAAGGTCTGGCTTATAATAACGGAGTCCCACGCTCACTAAAAGTCATCTCATCACTCTATCTGAGAATCTAATAGTAAATAAATCAATCAATAAATTGTTTAACCATTACAAAAATCAAATAAACTTTGCACCAACCTGTATGAAACGATCCCAGGGTCACTGTTATAAATGGAGCAAATTGTGTAGTCTAGAACGCTAGGGAACAAGGCAAACACACAAAATGCACAGGCAATGCAAGAAAATTTGAACATTCAGAAATTACTTTGTAAAATTCAGTTCAGCATTATGAGTGCTTTCTTATAACAACACAAACTGACATACACATTTATTAATCAATAATAAACACTTTAAACCACCAAATAGCACTTTTTATTCTCTATAATATTCGTTTTATAAATAAATAAAACCCACCTCCTTTTACTGTTAAATGGATGCAATACCTTCGACCTTCTTTTTGCGGAGCTGCATAAAAGCGTGGGTTCAGCTTGATGGTAAATTTGCAACTTCAACTGTTTTTACAAATAAAAAACCTCTTCTTTCGCCCGATGCCAAGGAAACAGCGTAGGAATACCAAAATATGAACGCGACTCACACAAAATCAGCCAATCAGGGCTAAGCATAAATTGACCAAAATTTAACTAATATTTATAAATTACAATAACGTTCTTATAAACAAATTTCAATCAAAATGGAAAACACCACTCTGTAACACATTAAAAAATGAACATTTTGATATCTCACTTGGTATTCTTTCAATAATGCATTTCGAAATTTACAAATATTTTCACATTAATTTTTAAATAAAATTCCATTAAATGTTGATAAAATGCATCTTATAGCTTCTTTACATACACTATCACATTAGTATTAACATATTTTTCAAAAAAGAAAAGTTAGAGTTCAACAAATTTCTAATTAGTGCGTAGCTGTCAAAATGATTATACTTTTACTCATATTTTATTAATTATAGCTCAAGAATGCACAAATAAGACCGAAAAGTTTCCTCCGCACCTTTATGAACATGACTATGACCAAATTTAAAGAACCTGAGGACCTAGAATCCATGTCTACACAGCTCTACGATGCCCGCACATTATCGGAAACTACCAAATTCTTACGTATTTGATGTAAATGTGGCTAAACAATCTATTTTTGCACTGGGTAGCATAATATAGCGACAGCTATATATAATATAGCTTTACTAAATTTAAAAATAAGTTCTTCTTCGAGTGCTTTATCTCTTACCGGACGTAGCGAAAAATAAGTTAAATTATCTTTATTAAAACTTGTTGTAACACAGGAATATGTATGATTATTATTATGTTTTATTGAGGGACCTACATATGAGCCCGACATTGAAGCGGCAGAAAGAATATTATGTTTGAAATGTTGCTTTACTTGCACCCGTAATAAATATTTTTTTGCCACAGGCACACTTCAAACATAAAATTTAAGAGAACTTTTACCTCAGGGTTTATAAGATACAATTTTGATTACTGCTATATAACCTTTAAATTCTTCCGCTGATTAACTGAACAAGGCGAAGGATACAAGGTAGTAAACATGAACTTAGAAAATATGAATGTAACAACGAAATGAATTAAATGTTATCGAATTATCTAAGATTTTTCTTATAAAACGTTACCCAACTTTAACAATGAAATGACAAAGTTACATGAAATAAAAAGCAAGGTCTAATTTACCATTTACATCAAAACTAAAATTATAGTCATATTTCTTATTTAAAAGGGAATATTTGACAACTCACACGACGATCGATTATTTGTGTTAACAAAATTCATATTCATTTTCAACATAAATCACCTTAAATTAATAATATTACAATCAATGATTATCAAAATCATATTAGAATGTTCTTCACACCTACATCCAAATATTACTCGCAAAAAATATACAATTGAAAGGCCAATTTTCCTCCAAAAGTACATGTCAGTTGACAGTTTTCGATCATAATACACAAATCTCATATCTTATTGTTTTTCAGATGAAAAACTCACAGTCAAGTTTGATAAATACCTCTAATACCTTCGTATAATTATGACTAATACAAACAAGCAAAACTAAACAGAGAATTCAAAGGCGAGACCCCAAATCAACCCAAACACAATCAACGGAGATGACAAACACTAATTGAACATGACATTGGTTTTAAGAATTTATTTTTCAGGTTTAAAGCATAAAGTAGCTTCAGGTTATATAAATTAGTTAATTTTCTATTAGACTATCTAAATCAAGGTTCATATAATACAGCAATATACATGTCTATTAATTCAGTATCCCTTCCACCTGCCTGAATTTCTTGTAGAAATTAATATTGTACTGTATTGGTAGTGTTAAAAGTAACTCATTTTTGTAGAGCCTTTTAAGAATACTATTGTTGGTCACGATTCATAACCAAAGAAATCTGTTTTCTACTAAGACTACCTCGTTAAAGCTATCTGTTCAAGACTACTTCTTCAAGACTGACCAAGGCCAAGACAAGATGAAAAGGGTTTTTTCTTGCTCTTGGTTGTGTTCAAATCACTATTGAAGAAGATTAACACATCTTGATTATTAATAAATATAGATAATATTGCTGGATTTTTAAAATAGCAACATTTGTTGCTGTTGAAACATATTTTAAGCAAGTTAGAAGTTCAAAACTACTTGTTCAAGACTTCTCTGGACCAATGCAAGATTTATAGAATCTTTTCTTGGTATTCGTCAGCTTAAATGCAATAGGTTAACACCGTACAGTATTCTAATTATCAATAAATATGCATGATATTGCTGGAATTGCAAAATAGAAATAATTGTTGTTGTTGAAGCCTATTCCCATTGTCAACAAGTTAGAAGGTTAGAAGGTTTACAACAGTGAACTTCAGAAGTTTATTAACAAAATTCTATTAATCATACATCATCAGGAATGTTTTAGAATGATTAATTGTTCATATAAGAAGAGTATCAAATAGGAATTCCAGCAATAACTTGTTCTTCTATATCACAATAGTTTTCGCCCCTGAGAAATTTAAAGAATCCTTTGTCACCCCATTCTGTATTCCAAGAGTTGGCAGCCAACCAGTATTCAGTATCGTTTTCTACTCCCCATCCAAGAATTTTGACAACATGCTCGAAAGTATAGTTTCCTGAAGAATATATGTATACACCTGTGGAAATTGTTTCAAGTAACTAATAAATACGTAACATATTCAGCAACGTTTACTTTACCATTCCTGTAATCCAAAAAGTCGTCATAAACGCTGAAGGTTGCAGTAACAGGACCGTTAGTCATAATTTCAAATTGAATATCTGTAACATTATTGGCCATGGTGTAGGCAGCAGTCCCATAGTTCAAATCATCTTCATACGAAAAAGAATATCCAACCTGGCAAGTTTTTGTGCAGGTCGGTCTATGACTATCTAATAATTCACAGGGTGGAAGGCTACCGTTCCCAGAATGAGTGCAAGGAGGAATTTCATACGGTCTGCAACCCTGAACAAATAATACATGGCTAGAGAATTAATAAAAGTTTTCTTACCTAATTTATTATACTTGATGTGATCCATAGGGCCCTCCTGATACAATCCCACTTTCTATCCAATAATTAAAAGCATCTATGGGAAAACCATGGTCGCAACCATCACCACAAGTATCACAGCAAGCAAATAGATCGTTTGCAGAAACATATACGTTGTATTTTCCTTTCGAGTGGATGCAAATTCTGTCTGATATAACCGCTACGGTTGCGAAAGCCTAAAGCAAATTAAATATTATCATACAAATAAATAATGATATATGGTGGTAAACTTACCCAACAAGTTCCGCAAGACCCTTGGTCTCTGATGTCTCTTAATGTCGAACAATTTGGATAATAATCCCGCCAATCAAAACTTTCTGGAATTTCTACGTTTTCTAAGTTCGGTTTAAATTCTGACGGTTTATTTTGATTATTGTCCATGTGCAAACCTAATAATTTGCGAATGTAACTTATGGGTGTGTCTTTACTGAAGTTTTTTGTTAATCTCCAGGAGGATTGCTTTTTCTTATCAAATTTTGCAAACCTATTTATGGGTGGATAAGGTCTACCATTGGATATTGTTTCTGCTGTTGTTAATGTTAGCATTAGATATGGCAGTAATATGATGAACTTCATTTTTCAGTACCAAGATAGAGGTTGTTCAAAGGGAAGAATAACTTAAATGCACTATTATTATTGTCACAGTACCTTTCTGCTTTTGAGACATATCTTTTCGTAGCTATAAAGGTGCTCGAACAGTTTTGATTTTCTGCATACTTCTGCTTCCTCAGAATCTTTCATAAACTATCTTGGAATGACGCGGCGCAGACTCCTGCAAACTAATCATTTGTATTCTGCGAAGTATTGATTGGTACGAAAAATTTAGAGTCCTATATATGTTTCTTCTGGATTGTACGACAATAACTATATTTTTGTAATTGTATTGTATCTTACATAAGTTAAAAAATATTGTGCTCTTTTTTAAACTGAGGACTAGCAAATACAAATTCTCACGGGTGAAATCTAAGTCGCGACACATCAAATACGGTAGGCCGAGGCGTTAAAATTGGAAGATTTTAAAAAGTTGCCCAAATGTACAGAGAGGGCAGCCAGTCTTAGGTGCAATTGTGCAGTAGACTAAATTAATAAAAAATAGACTCGAAGAGCAAAGGACCTAATAGTTCACTTTCAGCTACTTTTACAGGAATCATTACAGAGATCTCATAGCTCAAATCAAAAATGAAAGTTAAAGTTAAATTTAGACAAGCTTCAAATAATCAAACATACTGTAGGAAATTTTATTACAAAGATCAAAAGATGTTATGTTCATTTGGTTTTGCCACTTCATGTGAATTGAACTCGTATTTTAATTGCCGCTTCATAGCAATGAAAATTCTATTTTAACTGCAATTCTTAAGTCGATGGCTATTTTATTTTTTTTAAGATTGAGTTATGGTAGGTCACTTTCGCAAAGCGTTTGAAAGTTCCCTTTGTAGGCTGAAATTGCCGATTAATGTTTTGTCTTCGCCTGACCCTGGACGCTTTCTCCGAATTTACGTATCAAATCGTTCCAGAATTGTTTCACCATATTTCGCAATGTGGTGTAATATTTTTGGGGAATTCAGGTTCGCGTTGCATTTAGTTCTTCGGTCGGCCCTCCACTTTCGCGACTTCGGTCACCCAATACCATCTGTGGGGACCGTTAATAAATCAAGTACTGCATGGGTGGCTTATGTTTTCGATGGGTATCCATTGCGTGTATTTTCGTATCGCTGTTTTCACCGTAGAGTGAACAGAATATCGACAAGTGTCGGATTTAAAGAAATATACTGGAATTTTAACCCTTGAAAGGCAATTCATTACGAATTTGCCTATCGCCTCTGGCGGATTAATATCAAGCCCATTTGTTGTTCCTGTAAATATGTCGTTGCTGCGAAAAACTACGAGGGTTGTGCAGCAAATATTCCGTCTCGACATTTTCCTGAAGAACGTCTACCTTTCTTTGCCCGGATCTGAGAACACCCCAAAATTGTGCCTGCCTCTCTCTACCCCATTCATCAAAAGCCAAGGTAAACGAACTAGTTTTTTTGTGTTGTGAAAAACAAAACCTGTTGCGCATCTAACTTTCAAAATTCAAGGGATTGAACCTTTTTTTTCGTTTATGCGACAAAAAGCGACCCTCAGTCGTCGTATGTTTTTGTTTTCTGTTAATTGTAAAAAAAGTAATTACATATTGTATTATTCTTGTAAACTCAGACGCCCCTGACCACGTAGATTTGTTGAGAGATTGTAAATGTCGTAAGCCAGGGCCGGCGAGTTCCCCCTTAATCGAACGTTTAATTTAACCGATTGTTGTATTGAATGGAATATTCCCACTTGCTGTCATTTTTTTGTATCATCGTTTGTTCTCGGGAGGTTAGTTATATGTGTTGTGAGGTTATGACGTCTTTTGTTATTGTATATTTTGTATTTGTGTTTGCGTGGGCTTTGTGGGCTTTGTAGACGGGAGGGAGACGCAATGGGGGTGGGTCCGATTCCCGTAGGGCGCCGGCTTCTCGGCCTTCCACGAGAAGCCGCAATCAGCTGTGATTTGGAAGGTGGCGCCCGTTAATTTCGACATACCCTGTACACAACTAGAAAGATTTCCTCCCGTAAGCGATTTCTGTGAACCCCCGCCTACTCCCCTGAGCTAAGTTGCAGGCCTTTTTCCACCTATTCTGTTGTTAGTTTAGGACTCAAACGAACATGTAGGCGGCTTGATTGCCGAATACCTCGACACAAAAACGCAGACAACCAAAAGTGCGACGTTTCTGATTTAACTTAGCAAACAAAGGTATAGAAGTATCTTGTGAATAGCAAACGGTCGAAGAAATGTGGATATAGAGTCACCCTTCCAATTAAATGCAAACTATTGCGTAATAAGAAACTATACATTATTCGTTGTATGGAAACTAAAAAGCTTGAATTATTTTCTGGCCACGCCGACGTTTGATTGCCGAAGTAATTGATTGCACCACTCAAGAAGCCACACACAGATTCTTCGTTAACTCGGAGGCAACTTCCTTAGTTCCCAGGTGGTTTGAATAACAAATTGTTTCGAAGATGAGTATTACATTAGCAATCGACATTCTTAGTGTTCTCAGTTCTCTTCATGTTCCAAGTTCTTCAAGTTCCCTTTCCAGTTTTATTTCTGTGTTGAATCTGCAGTTTGAAATGGTAAAAGTATGCGTGATTTCTATCTAAAAATTGTTTCTCTCCATTTTTATGTGAAAGTTTTCTCAAAATTGCAAGGGATGGTCACCGGAAACAAGGAAACAACCTGGAAGGTAGTCTCGAAATAACGAATACTATTGAGAACGTTGGCAACCTTCGCGTACAGACCTATGGAATGCATAACTGGTCACGCAAAGTAGTAGACACATACAGCTTACCGTGGGGCAACTTATTTGATAGTAAGACCTTCCAGGTGTTTGAAGTAAAACCTTAAACCAGTAATATTTAAGAAAGATTCTACAAATATAAGCTAGACAATCAACAGTTGATTAATGTTGGCAGTTGTGTTAACACTTCACAACGTGAGTTTTGATAAATCGGCTGACTTGTTTTTTTTTTAATATACGTTTATTGCCAGATCAACAGAAGGAGCTTGTTATACATAGCATAGGTAACATGTAAAATTAATTAATTAAACATAACATTATAAGACTATTTTTAGCGACTTAAGAATAGCAATACACTGTTGCGATTGGTTACAAGAATCACTTTCTTCATCGGAAAGACCAGATCTTGCGGTAATCTACGTTTAGGTCTTGTGTGTATGTTCCTTAGACACATAATGTAGTGAACGGCACCGCTAGGATTGTTATTGTTTTTCATGAACTTCTTAGCACGTTTTCGAATACAGTCTTCAATTGATGATACTCCTAATTCGTAATGAAACTGATCATTTCTTACACGCCAGGGGCGTGAACAGCTATACGCAACACTTTATTTTGAAATATTTGTATTTTTTGACGTAGTTGTCACTTCGGGCATATATGATATATAAATATTCAATAGAAGTGGCCCTAAGATGCTGCCCTAGGGTACCGCGGCCCGTATAGTTTTAACTTTGATTGACAAAAGTTAACTGTGACAGTAAAGGTTCGATTTTATAAAAATGAAATTATCGTTGCTTTTAAGCAGTTGGGTATTGCTACGTTTAATATCTCTTCCTTCAAGCCTTTGATCTATATTCTACACCCTGTCAAAAACCGCTGTCACGTCTAGGAAGACTGCCGCGGTGTATTGTTTATTTTCAAAGCCAGATTCAATCGCTTCGCTAATACACTGTAGTTGATGAAAAGCTGAATGAATTCTTCGGAATCCGAATTGGAAGATTATTTTTACATTGCTTTATTTTGAAAATCGTTTATTTTTTATAACTGTCACCAAGTGGTGAAAAATAGAAGCACCTACAAGTAGCAGAAAGTTTAACACCTTATAATTAATTTTACCCCGATGGAAATTATAATTAAACTTCGCCAGTAATTATTGGAAAAATTAATCATCGAATTGACAAAAAACGTGTTTTTTATTCTGATTTTGTACAAGAGGTTACAATTTTAACAAGTGCTGCGGTTCATGAATTAAACAATTTTTTGAACATTTATATCGACGTACAAAGTGAAATAGTGCTCTTACGTTTGCTACTTACCTGCGAGATGATATAACAACAACGAGTTCACTTGTACCGAAAGTCTCTTTGAAGACAATTACAGCAACAGGTAGATTTTCAACTATTTGGTTCTCGAGAGGAGCAGGCTTGACAACGGCAGTTTCCGACCAAACTTTAGAAACAATTCATCACGTATTACAGTGCCAAGGTTTGTTCATTCTAAAGTGTATTCATTGATTGAATTTTGATAATGTGTTCCGTCTGTCATTGTTGTTTAGTTGATAAATTGTTTAAAATTCAAAAGGGACATGTAAAATTGGCAAATTTCTATTTAATTTCATTTACGTCAATTATTTTATTAATAATTCACACTTTAACCTTTTATATTTTTCATTGTGGGTAAGACTTTCACTGTCAAATGGCGCTACTTTTAAACGCAGCACATCCCTGAGATTAAGAGGATAATTATTTGTTGTGAAGATCGCTCTATTTGTTGGTTCAAAAATGTATAATCATCATTTATATTCATGTCCTGGCTCACCATTATAAAATTACGACGTTTGAATGTTTCTTAGATTCATTTTAGTACTTTAATTCGTAAATAGCGCATTTTACGTCACCTTTTGGATATCCTAAAAGTTATCGCTGCTGTGTGAGTTTCCATTGGCTAGGCTGACTGCAATTCCCAAGTCGAAATAGACGCATTTCTCGAGGCGTTTCTAGGAATTATGTCAGGGCTTTGCACCCGATTTGTTTCGGGAATTTGTTGCGACTGTTTGATTTTCTGCTCGAAGAAAAGAGTTCCGGTACTCGCTTGAGGCGCGCAGGCGTTATGTACTTAGCGAAAATAGGGTGGGGTTAAAATTGCTCTTGGAAATAAGTTCTTGTACCTTTTTCTAGAATTAAATGTCCACCATAAAGTTGGTTTAAATATAAACAAGAGTCAATAATTTGGTTTAGAATACCGTGAGGTTTTCCTTAGTGTTATATATGGACAGAATTAACACCATTACCCCCTTTTAACGTTCCCGTGAAGATTTGCCGTTCGTTGCAATTTCTTCATTGTGTTGGTTGCCAATGACTCTCTTCCCCCATCCTTGGGTCGTCGATCAAGCATAAATTAACCTGTTTGGCTTCAGCTAATCTGCTGCCGAATTAAGATAACAGTTATCCATATTTCGATTTATGAGTGGAGATAGTAATAGTGAATATTTTTTGGCAAGGCGTTTCGATTTGTGCAAAATACTAGTAGTTGTATTTTTATTGAATAAAGCAGCCTTGCCAGTTGTTCAGTAATTTAATAATTTATTCTATTTGTCTTATGAACTCAGCTGATATTGTTTACGCAGTCTCTTAGCGATTTTACTGTAAATGTTGTAGTCAGTGGCGGCTCGAGTAAATATTTGGACGTCTGAATACCTTTTCTTTAAACATACATTCACATTCATATGTAAAACATTCACAACTGGTCTTCGTTCCAATGTTTTGCGTATAACTGTAGAGACCTTTCTTATAATATATTGCTGTGATTATTCCATACTGCTATTTAAATTAATAACTAAACTAATTATTAACATTATTATATAACTAAACTAATTATTATTAATATTATCCCTACTTGTATTTGGCCCCACGCTGAGTGCCAAAAATTATTTTTATGGTTAACCTTATTATTCTTAAATAAACAATTTGAAGTTATTCCTAGAACTACGTTGGTGCGCCGGCGGTAAATATCCCCAACAATGATAATTTGCTTTACATCTATTAAGTGAATTTTACACTACAATGCAAGGGTATACCGAGTTGAAGCATGCATTATAAAGTATATTACTCGTTTGGCAGTCTTGCTCCTTGATATCTTCAAACGAGGTTGAACGCCCACCTGTTGCTGGAAATATTTCTTTGCCGAATCTCTCGGAAGTATGAAAGTTCGTTGGCCTTTTCCCACCGTACAGGTAAGTAACACACTTTAATCTACTTCTTCACAATTGTTAGTTCATAACAATATTCCATAAAGTTGTTTGATTGGTAAAATGTTGCACTTGGTAAACATAACCGCCAGTTTAGAAAATCACTGTTTGTATATTTGAGTAAATTCGTACAAAATTAAATATATTTTGTTACAAAAATATTTTCTTTTTTTGTTCACTAAAGATGTTTAATAATTATCTCCGTTGAGGTGAAATATTTAATTTCGTTAAACTTTTTTTTAAACGTATGACATTAGGGTAGGTCATTCGAAGAGATAGACAAATAAAATCGAAAAAATAATTATAATCTCCTGACGCTGCTTTTGAAGAAATCCAACTTGAATCTTGAAGTAATGTTTTATAAGAAATAATAAAAATAAAATAATAAGTATAGAAAAATAGCGCCGATTCACACGTAACACTAAACAACTACATTTAGTCTAAATGATTACATAATAAACGAGGATTTCAAGCTTTTAAATTGAGTAGCAGGACGAACGTTTTTTCACCTTGAAAGATTAAAAGCTAGTGATCACATAAAAGACCACAAATGATGTGCCGGTTGCTAGGTAACCGCAAGAAGACATTATTTCTTAAGTCGGTTGTTAGGTAACCAACAATACAAATAGGAAGATATGAAATAACAATGCATTTAGAAAAAATCTAAAACGCATCTTCTGATTTTTAACAGCTAATCAGAAAATAGGGCCCTATTATAAATTTTAACTGAATGTAAATTATACAAATAGACTTGCCGCATAAACTAGTTAGTATCGACTTTACGCTTGATTGCAGAATCAGAGATAAAATAACACAGCAATATATACCCATTGTTTAATAACTTATTACTTGATATTTTTATATACTTTCCTTTGTCCTGCACTTTGTGAGACATATGTACTGAGGTAAGGGAAAGCACAACAAAGTAGGTTTGTAGCTTCGTAAGATGTCAGTTCTAATTCTTTCACGGGGATCTTCGTTTATTTTGACTTACCCCGTATTTTATAACAACCAGGACTTTTTTCTTGTAATTGTTTTCCGCGAACCCTCCCTCTTCTCTGTGTTAGCCGAAGAGCCAATCACATCAGTTTGTTGCGGGCCGAGGAGAATCATCGTTTGACCCGTAACAAAATATCTACTTCAGGTAAAGTCTACGTATTGCCTTTTTTTATATTTTAATTGTAACAAAAAAAAAACCTTCTTTCACGCAATTGGCTTATACAAATTTTCGGGATGTTATAAATTACTGCCACAGTCAGTCACTTTTTCCTAATAATATTAGTTTTTGTTTAGTATATTTATGGATCTAAAATGGGTTGGAAGCGTGTTTATTATTTTTTAAAGGATAACTTGCTTCTTTTATGAATAGCTGCTGAGCGTTATTTGATCCTTACAACTGGTGGCCTGTTTTCAATTTGGGAGTAAGGTAATTAGACTTAAATAGGAACGATAACTGAAAGATCACTATGAGATTTTTCTTAAAAATTTAATGTTAGATAGTTTGGAACTTAACATTTAAAAAGTATTATGTTATCGAAACATCAATCAGTTATGTATAATTCCACAATTCAATTAAACGGGAAGGGCAGCCTCAACAGAAGATTCTATACCGCAATGGTTTTCTCCTCTAAGAAACTTAACATATCCTTTGTCACCCCAATCAGTATTCCAGGAGTTAGCCACCAACCAGTATGGAACACCATTTTCGACTCCCCATCCAAGAATTTTTACAGCATGTTTACCACTAAGTTGTCCTATTGTGTGCTTGTATACACCTATAAATTTCGTCACGTAATAATATCGATTTAATATTTACCACCATCTGCCTTACCACTTTTATAGTGCAGAAAGTCATCATACACTGCGAACGCTGCAGTAACAGGGCCATTCTTCATAATGTCAGCTTGGATGTGCTTAGCTTCCTCTGGCAGGCAATATCCAGGCCGCCCAAATTGTAAATCGGCTTTATATGATCTGGAATAACCACTTCGACAAGTCTTTTTGCATTGTGGTGTGGGAATAGGAATGCGTTTACAAGATGGACGCGGACCCTTCACATAGTGCTCACAAGGAGGAATTTCGTATGGTCGGCAACCCTTAACAAAATTTAAAAAATAAATCTATATTTCCAAATTATACTAGCATACTTGATTTGAATTATAAGGTCCTCCAGTTACAACGCCCGTTTCTCTCCAATAGTCTAAAGCAACATCTTCATAACCACCCTTGCAATCACCACACTTCGTACAACAAGAAAGCAGATCATTCGTGGAAATGTAAACGTCTTTCTTTCCATTGGAATGAATACAAATTCTGTCCGATATTACCTCAGCAGCTGCGTTTGCCTTATAAGAAAAATGTAAAGACCAAAATGTAGGTACTGTATGGAGCGTAGTATTCAGAATACTAATATTTGTATTAAATGGTTAAACATACCCAGCACGATCCGCAAGATCCTTGATCCCTAATATCCCTCAACGTTGAACAATTCTGATAATGATCTCGCCAATCAAAACTGTCGGGAATTTTTACGTTTTCCAAATCGTGTCGAAGTTCAGGAAATAAGGGCTTGTCCCTCTCCAGACGGCATGCCCTTAAGTTGTCAATGTAATTCATGGGCGTGTCTACCTTAAAATTTCTTCCAGCCTTCCATAAGGATTGCCGTTCGTTGATGGCATTGATAAATTCATCCGAAAGAGGGTGGATTTCGTTACCAGCAGTTATTTTTACTATTAGTAGCACCAAGGCAGGAGATATTATTAAGTCCAGATTCATTCTTTTACCCAAAAGAACTTAAATCTAAGTAATATAAAATAATGTTAAAAAATCTCCACTATAGTAATGTACTTACCTTCACAATTTTGTAGAGACTGAAAAGCACATATTTTCTGAGGTACTGCGTATTTATAGGCCATTGTGGAACTGTCGTGATTTTATTTTATTATTATGCCTTTTCGTGCACAACGAATTTACACAGTTAATTGTATTAAAGCTAGAAACGTTACACACGTGTAATATGGCCGTATTTGCGTCGAATACTTTTTGCATTCAAGTAATATTACAATTAAATCTTTTCAGGGCCCATAAAAATACTGAACTATAATAAATATCAGTAAATATTGAAGACTACTAGAATCAATGAAGGTAATTTACTGTAAAACCATAAAGAATTAAACAGCTCGTTCAAGAAAATTATGTAACATTTATGTTTAAACATTATTACCATTTCCCAAAAACATTATTTTTCGCACCCTATTAAGGAACTGTGATGTTTGCCTGATTTTCATTTGAATGATCATTAAATTCACTTCTTTATATTAGATCCTTCATAGCGCATCTTACGCAACCTCTTTGTTATCCCGAATGTTACTACTGGAATGTGTATTGTTAAGTTACACTTGTTGTAAGCATTTCCAGAAATTGTGCCGTGGAATGTACGTGTTGCGGTTTCTTCTGTACTTTCTGGCTTGTTTCGAGCCTAGAACTTTAAGGTGTGCAGATGTTGTCGGCAATTAGTAATCCTATGGTTGGAGTTATTAATTGTACCCGTAATTACAGTTGTACCGTTTCCCTTAAGTTAAAATCGTCTATACGGTCGAAGTAAACACATACAGGAATCAATATTTTAGTGGGGAATACCCTATGGTTTCCCGTTTCGATTTAAACGGGTAAATAATTAACTGCGTTATGTATTTAACGTTCCTGTTACGATTCACTGTTTCAACAAAAACTCTGTGCGTCTGTTCATTGTTTCTGCGTAATTTAAAAGAATTAGTTTGCCGAAGAAAAATACTAATGATGCAAAATGGTTGAATCTTTTGCAATCTAGTTCATTGTTCTTGGTTGTAACTACCAGTGAGGTTATCATTAGCTGCCGCAGCCGTTTCTTCCTATTTTTTTTCACATGGGGGCATCTAGAAAGTAAGGAAAAAAACTAAGGTAAAGAGCATCTATTTTTATTTTTAAATTATCATTTAGAGATGTAATTTTCAACCCCCCACCCCTCAACCCCTAAGCGCTAGCAACTCCAACTTTAAAATTTCAAATATCAAAGTACCCATTATGATACCTCATCTGATAGCTTTCTGTATGCTGAATACAACAAAAAAAATTTTCATAAATAACGGAGATATTTACCAAAATGTATTCAAATGAAAGTGCCATTATTCGAGCAGGCGTTGATAAGTCACTTTTTATTGATTTTAAATTGATTTACTTTTCTTTTCAGGAATCGCTGTAGTAAATTAAACACTTTCGGAGAATTAAATGAAGTAAGTTTTATTATTATTCTTGATAACACAACAATCACATTACATACGTAAACTTTTTAATTAACTAAATATCATTAGAAATAATCTTTAACCTCAAAACACAATGTAAACAACTTTTGGCCACGCCCAAAATTTGCTAAATTCGATTTTAATAGTCTACAATTTAAAATTAAGAGCAAACAATTAATACGTGCTTCCACTTTGAGCACTTTAAATAGACTGAAATCCCAAAATTAGCCCAAAAATCGCCTTCTACTTTAAAATGCACAATGGCAAACCAGAAACTACTCTCTACGATCATCATATGTTTTAAAACATTTTAAAATTACAAATTACAAGATAAATAAATTACAAATGAATGAACAAAATTCATATTTATGATCTTTACAAAATTGGGAATCTTTTGATACCAATAAATTCAATATTTGAAATAAAAAAATACACGTACTTAAAATTTCGAATTTACATAAATTTCATCTATTAGTCACAAAATTATTAAAAGCAGATACAGAACCTTTCAATACAATTACATAAACACAAATATATCCTCCGCATCTGCTAATAACTATATACTTTATAAAAATTCAATTATAACCTCAAAAATTAATATATTCATAATTTGTAAATAAACAATGTAATTAAAATAAACAACAGTACCTCAATAACTTCCCTCATATACACATAAACTAATTAAAACAATAATAACATCTTGCATTTCAAATTAAACTTGATACACATATATTTATACCATATAAAAATTTACAACCATTTACATATCAGGGCTCCCAAACTTGCCCAGGACACCCCAAACCATCGCCTACACCGAACATAGACGTCCCCATCACTATTCACTACGGAATATTCACAGAAACTTCACTTCGATCACTAAAAAGCCACATCGTGGCAACATCCGAAGATCGTAAACTACCTTTCATACTAATCAGGTATACATTTATCATTTTTAATCATAATTCCCTATACTATAGCGTAGTTTACATAATAATCAAGTTAATCAATCTCTATTTCAGATACAATCTGGATTTCTACATCAAAATTAGTATCCTTTTAATTACAATTTAAGCATTACGAAGCAAAAATAGCATAGTCAAAGTATAGCATAGTATAATTACACAATTTAGTGTAAATAACACGGCAATATATATATATATATATATATATACTACTCACAGTGATTTCTTGTTTGCTTCAACTTCAAGAAAATAGAATTAGCCGTCTTTTCAAGAAATAAATCTACCTTCTCTTGCTAATTGTTTGGTAATTTAATAACTATCTATAAGTACTTGTTTTGATCACGCAGTTTTATTTTCATCTTACCATAAACGTCGCGGACAGTAGCGGGGGAGGCACAAATTCGGATGTCACAAAGCCCTTTCATTATATTTACCTTAACTATAGCTAGACCAATTCCGGTCTTTGTTTGAATATTTTGGCATGTGACTGTATAAACCCTGTATTTAATGTATTTTTTACCAATCGTTGAAAAATGTGTGTGTAACCTATTTTTGCGCATTTTCCGTTTCGTAAGAAATATTCAGGTAAGGAGGAAGCACAATAAGGTAGGTTGCATTCCTCTTAAGCAGTTGGTCTTTAGTCATGTCACGAAGATCTTCGTTTAGCTGGACTTTAAAGGGTGGCGCCCACTTATTTTGATCTATCTTCTATATTGCAACAATAAGGACTTTCTTACTGTAAGCGTTTTCCGCAAACCCTCCCTCCTTCTTGTGCTAGCCGAAAAGTAGTAGGAAGTAGATAATCAAGACAATACAAAAAGAAATATGTAGGTGGTTTTATTTATACTGCACTAAGAAAAAAAAATACTTACATTATGTTTTTGCTTCTAAATATGGCGGCAGTAAATAGTTTTATATTATACAAATGCGATTATAAAAATAATTACAAGATAGAAAACATTTTGGATTTATTTAGATTCAAATCAGCTGTATTGAAACTCGCTCATGCATTATCTGCTTCTATTGAACGACAATTTGAGGATAAAAAGAAAAGAAGATTGACAAAACGCATACCAGAATTAACTGCAAGGAAGGTGTGGTCGCATAAAACAGAAAGCACGGAAAATCTAAGGAGGCTAAGCACATTACAACGGCTGGCCTGCCTGAACATCTCTAAAACAATGACCACAACTTCAAAGGACGCATTGGAAGTCCTCCTGGATCTGCCACCACTGGTTCATAACAACGAATATAGGAGGTGTAAGTATAGGTATCACTCAGAACCAAACTGAGATCTTTAAACACCTGCATGAAGACCACATCCTGGCAATGCAGTCTGACAGCATAACACTAGTCGTTGGCTTTAGGTAATCGTTCGAGGTAATTATACCACAACGGACGAACTGGAGCAAAGAAAAGCCAAGAGACATTGTAAATAGATGGCATAAGCGTACCCATCTTTAAAGTTGGTACGGGCAGTTACCTGCAAATTGTGCTCAAATCATGCTGCAGAGGGTATACCGATAGAAGAATTTACTTCCTGACAAACTGCCAGGCCACCAAGAAAAACATGATGAGCAGACAAGTTAACAAAATTTGATGTAAAAACCAAACTCTTGGACCAGAATCACCTTGAGAAATAGCTTACATTACTGCCAGGGAGCAAATCACAGACTGGTTAAAAAATCTACAGTAAGTATTGGAATAACCATCCTAGCTTGGGATACTCCAAGACCCTTAGTAAACGTTGATCCACAAAAGCAACGAATAAACGTTTAAGCTTAGACCGAAAGAAACTGTTGACGGGCATCCTCATCTGAAGAAAACCTTATAGCTAATAAGATTAGTAGACAATCTAAGCTCGGGACAAAGACGTTTCCTCAAGCAACTAAAATGCTTCTGCAAATGAGTAGAAGAAGCATTCATATGGTATCCGACCTGCCGACGAGACACGGTCATCTACAGAAGCATTTACACACCGTAGGGGTAACGATATCATATGTAAGAAGTGTTGAAAGTAAGAAGAAACCTCCATTCATTTTATATGTCGATCTATCAGAGTCGTGGCACTACGATATATAAGCATTTTGACTTTGTCCTAATGGAGCCTCAGCGTTAAGGATATCCCGATTGGCAAGGTGCTGGCTTTCGCGCAAAGCAGCTACCTTTTGGAATTTTTCCATGAAACATGTATGTTTTATTAATTGTTTTTTCGACACTTTCATTTTTATTTTTTAGGTAGTGGAAATGTCGACCAGGTATTAACAAAATACACCCATATACAAAGACACAAGCTAATATCACCAGTTACTGACAATAGTCAAGAGAAACACATAAACATCTGTTAATGTTAAAGATTATTTATTAAAGGCACAATTAAGCTGGAATGCCGGCGGAAATGTGGGCTTCTATACCGCAATGATTTGATCCTCTTAGTATCTTAAAATACCCTTTGTCACCCCAATCGGTGTTCCAAGAGTTAGCAACCAACCAATATGGAGTGTCATTCTCAACTCCCCATCCAACAATTTTAACAGCATGGAAACCTTTCCTTGCTCCTGCCGTATGCTTGTATACACCTGTAATAGCAACTCGTGAAAATAACCATACAACATGTTTTCAACTATTTGGCGTACCGTATTTGTAATGCACAAAGTCTTCGAATACAGCAAATGCTGCAGCCACAGGGCCATTTTTTATAATGTCAGTTTGAATTTGCCGAACCTCGCCTGGTACGGAGTAACTAGACTTAGCGAAGTGTAAATCCTCTTTATATGATCTGGAGTAACCATTTCGACAAGTCGTCTTGCACTGTGGTGTCTGATTGGTCATGCTTGCGCATTGTGGACGAGGACCGTTGACATGATGTTGACACGGAGGGATTTCATATGGTCGACAACCCTTAATTTTTAAATAAGAAATAATATTTTTCTAAACTGGATTAGTGTACCTGATTTGAATTATAAGGTCCTCCTGTTACAACGCCGTGGTCTTTCCAATACCGTAAGGCAGCGCTTTCCCAACCACCATCGCAACCGTCACCACAAGCGGTGCAGCAAGAAATCAGATCGTTTACAGAAATGTAAACATCTGTCTTTCCATTGGAATGAATACAGATTCTGTCCGATATAACCTCAGCAGCTGCTTTTGCCTTACAGAGAGAATATAAAGAACAATCTATACCAAATATATGGAGCATTATGTTTCATAAAACTAATATCTATATTAAATGGTTCAACTTACCCAGCACGATCCGCAAGATCCTTGATCTCTAATATTTCTTAGCGTTGAACAATTCTGCTTATGATCTCGCCAATCAAAACTAACAGGAATTTCCACGTTTCTCAAATCGTGTCGAAGTTCAGGAAGTAATGGTTCGTCCCTCTCCAGACGACAGGCCCCTAACTTCTTAATGTAACTCATTGATGTGTCTTCTTTAAAATTTCTTCCAGCTTTCCATAGGGATTGCTGTTTGTTTATGGCGTCGATAAATTCATCAGAAAGAGGGTGAATTTCATTACCATAAGCTGCTTTGCTTGTTAGTATCGCCACTACAGATACCAGTAATATATCCAAACGCATTGTATTTTTGAGAAATTTAAAAAACTCCCTCAAGCAACACAATATTTATCGTTAAAGTTAAAGTTCTAGAGAGTACTGGATATGCACAAATTCTGGGATGTAGTCCATACTTATAGGTCAGTTTTGAATGAGTTGACGTAAACTTATTTTATTTCCATACTTTTCCGTTCACGAAGAACTAACCCGATTAATTTTATTGTGTACTAAAACGTAAGCCACATAACAAACAATTTCCATCAGATAATGTTTTCACTGTTATCTAGCACAATGGACAACATGTAATTTAAAAGTTGTAGTCTTGTACTTTAAGTACTGCAAGTGATAAGAAATATCATTAATGAAATTACATTTAAACTCCACAGAACGCTCTGCCGAATAGCTTAGATTCGTTATAACGCGGTTGTTCAATTACAAATTTTAGCTGAACTTGAAAAATAACCAAAATTAGTTCCAAACAAAAATTAAAACTTGCCCTTAAAGGTGTTATCCGTACGTTTTCTATTACCACAAACTTCTTCGTGAAAAGCTGTTGTGGAAACATAGAATTTTGTACATGTCATATGTTGGTAATTTTAAACTTGTATGGACAACCTTGCAAACATTATAGGATGAGTACTTTTATGTGCTACTCCAATTATTCCGAAATCTAAAATCGTTACCTATTTGAGAATCCGAATCCAATTCCAGAATCAAGAATCATTTTCCAATTCTAGAAGGAATACCATAATAAAATTGCGAAATCACATTCTGGTGCTGGAATGCAAAAAGTTGTATTTATTTCCAAGAATACCAATAATAACTTTTTTTTCAAGTTTATATGACTTCTGGTATAACTTCTGATTTTTGAGTGAAATTTGTCGAAAATCGCATTTGGTAACTTACGAAAAAATCAAGTCATTTTATTGTTTAATAATTTTGTCCGCAGCATCAGCGAAAGTGACCAAATGGATGCAAAGAAAACGAATATATCATTTTTCAATTCTAAAGTGGAATTTAATATTAAATAAAAGAATTGTGTTCATTTCCAAGAATATAGAATGACCAAAACATTGAATTGCTGTACTTATACCCATACCAACAACATCTCCCTTTTATGTAAATGTCAACGCAAAGCTGTACAAATAAACTTTGAACAAGCTTCATCAAGCAATAACGGAAACATCCAGGAAAACTTACACGACAACGCTAGGCCTCATGTTGCTAATGTGGTAAAAGAAAATCTTCAACGAAAGAAATGGAGTTTAGAGTATCCACCCTA